>ML681981.1:49704269-49748245 GCA_007922195.1 Podocnemis expansa
CCACAGACTTACCTCAGGGCTGGACTGGAGGGGCAGGGCCCAGCCCTAACTCCTGGGCCAGAGAAGCTCTACGGAGCATGCCCAGAATTTCTGGGCATGCTCCGTTAGAGCTTCTCTGGGCGGGAGTTTTCAAAACTCCCTGCTCCACAGGAGCTCTAATCAGGGACTCTGGCTGCTGGCAGTGCGCTGCTGGCAGCTTTCCCTGTGCTGGTGGCTGCGGCGCACTGCGCTGCCGCGCGCCAGTGCAGCTTAGAGGGAACACTGGCACACAGTCCTTCAACAAACGACGCTGCCAAGTCTGCCCACATATCTGCACAATAGATACCACCGTAGGTCCTAATCAAGCCTGCTACTGCTTCAAAGGCTTATTTTACCTACTCTATGCCATCATGTGCCAGAAATGCCCCAAGACCTTCTACATTGGACAAACAGGACGATCCATGCGCAAAAGAATAAATGAACATAGAACTGATATCAGAAATCACAAAACAAAAAAGCCAGTTGCGGAGCACTTCCATCTTTCTAATCACTCGATAAATGATTTGTTAACGACTGTCAGAGATGCGGCTGGAACATCAAGACTTCAAAGAGAAGCAGCTGAACTGGAATTAATATGCAAATTAAATTGTGTGAAAGCAGGACTGAATCAAGACTATGGCTTCTTTTCCCATTACAAAAGGTAGTTTGCCTTCAGGCTTCCCAGGGTTTGAACCTAACAACTGCTCTGATTTGCTGTTCCTGTATGACCTGATCCTATGTTTTACACTCCCTTGCATTTATTTTCATTCCATTCTGTAAGTTCACCCATCTTCAAAGCATCTGACGAAGTGGGATTTTCTCCCACGAAAGCTCATGCAAAAAATAAATGTTAGTCTTTAAGTGCCACATGACTCCTTGTTTTGTCACAGAAATAAGCTGTCCCGAGTGCCTCTTGATGAATCCCCAAGCACACCTGGAAAGAAGCCACCAAGAGTGGCTCTTCTCTGTGGCATACCTGGGGAAGGGGTCCCCAGGCACGCCACAGAAAGAAGCTGTTGCAGGTCTGGGTGGCTTCTTTCCATGGTATGCCTGGGAACCTTGGGGTGTCTGAGGCACCTCCACTTCGTTCTTTGGGGCAGGAGTGGCACTTCCCGCAGAGGTTGTAGCGTGCTGCTCCAAATCATTTTGTGTGCCACTGCCAGCATGTGTGCTGGGGGTTGCTGACTCCTGAAGTAAAGCTCTCACTGTGCTCTCATTCACACCACTCTGCTTTTATTAAGCAGCATATGTGATATTGTGTTCAGCCAGGAAACAAGAAGGTGAGGCAGTAACCAACAACAACTGACCATCTGTTGGTTTGCTGCAGCCAATGGATATTGAAACCAGGGGAGGGGCTGATATCCAGCCTTTGTTAGTCTGGTGCATAGCAATTTGGTTTAGGTTCCAAGTCCTTTGTTGCTTTCCTTTCCTTTTGGAAATCAGATTTTCAAGCAAAGCCTGTGGACATGATGGGGTAGCAAATTGCAAGAAGGAATTTAGTCTGTCTTATTTGTTTGTTTATATTTTCTAGTATCAGCTGAACATTTTAATTTTTATTCTTCAGGAATAAGACTGAATAAATGCTTATTTCCAGAGAAATAAACTGCCAAATTGGGTTCCCTTAGGATACCTTTTTAAGCCCCTCAGTCCAAATTAATTTATCAAAATAGTAAAAATATACATTGTTCCTAAAAAGTGAGATTTTTTTCTATTTTTGTTTAAGTAGTGCTAGTACTTTGGGCTGGCCATGTTCTTTTGAATGCCAGAAAGTTGATGTTCAAAGAAGGTCACATTTGCAACAGTCAAGGGGCAGGCAAAAAAAGCACTTCAAAGATACCCTCAGGGCCAGTACGAGGAAAGTGCAATATTGAGGTAAACTTACAGGAAACCCAAGCACTCTCAATCAAAATGAAAAGCACTTTTCTGTCAAGGATGCCAGTATTCTGAGATGCAACAGAAAAACTGGAAAAGAGGAGGGAACATGCTGCAGCCTGATTTAACAGCCCAGATCCTACATTTCCCCTGGGGAATGTGTGCCCTGAGTATGATGAGGTTTGTGGGTCCCAGAGAAATCTCATTAGTCACCTGTGGATTCACTGATGAAAACAGGCTATCATTTTATTGCAAGATATAATCATCTGCAAATTCTGAGAGGTCACTAACACTTTATGCTTGACCGTCACATCCCCATGAACCCTCCAGCTGTCCCTTTAGCTGCTCTTTTTCTTTCTCTTTGTCACTTCCTTGTGGGATAGACTGTTTAGGGACCCCTCCTTTCTGTTATGTACATGGGTGTCTTGGTGCTGGAGCTGTTCAAACATATCCATATCCCTTGTTCAACATTTCCCACTTTGCCAGAGCGTGGCAGCTGAGCCCTCTCAACTCGCACACCCAGAGCAATTGATGCTACCTGGGGCCTATGTTCCCTCTAAGTTGTGCGCGTGTGCACATGTACACAGGTTGTGAAACCTGCGCACACAACAAAATAGAGTGTGCACAAAATTCAACAGTGCTAATATTTTTGCACTACTTTTAAGAAGGTGATTTCAAGTAGCATGTTTCAAATAAGGATTTGTAATTTACAAAATCATTTCCATCACCATATCGAAGTAAAATTTAGACATTATTTGCATCATACATGCTTGCTTTGTTGCACTCACAAGTTTGACCACATTCACTGGAGTGTGCACAAATTTGGGTGCTGGTTCCAAAAATTTGCACAAAAGAAATGTTTTGTGCACACAGCCTATAAAAAATTAGAGGGAACGCTGCCTGGGGCTGGTTTGGATTTTGTGTCCCCCTCTGGACCATTTTACCCCATGTTACAGTACAGTTTAAAGTACCTGCTAAACAATAAACAGCATAATTATGTTATCTTTGTATTGAAGAGGAAAATTCCTGAAGTTCTGGGATAGCACTCATGCTCTACTGTTTGGGCCAATAGCACCCCTGGCTTGGGCACTAGGACTTGAGGCTCGAGATCTGTAAGCCGGCACCAGCAATGCCCCTGGTTTGGGCTAGTGGTTCTCAAACTTTTGGAGATCAGTGACACGCTTAGCAGTGTGTTATGATCCTGCACACAAGCCCAAATGCAGCCATCTTCCTTAGCTCTTCCCAACACACTTAATGCTGAATAGCAGATGTGGCCAAACTGTGGCTTGGAAACCACACATGGCTCTTGAATGAAAAATTGTGGCTCCCAGAAGAACATCAGCAAATCAATGTAGGAAAGCAGCCTCAGCCTAGGAGTTCAGGAGGGGTCAGGATGGTGGGAAGAAGTGCGGTGTGATCAGGATTTTTAAAAAATCACCAGTAGCCTGCAGTCTTCTGCATAGAGCAGCAGGTAAGTTTTTACCATGTAGGCCTAATTTTCATGGTAACCTTATGTAATTATTAGAATCTGACATTACTAGGATTGATATTTGTCGTCTTTTTATGATAAAATTAAAGTGTGCAATGAATTTTAAACTTAGTAATTTTGGAGTGGGTAAAAGCATATGGCTATAGGCTTCAGTACATCTTCTCGAAGGTTCAGTAATCAACTTGTGTGGCTCTTGAGTTCCGTAAGTTTGGCCATCCCTGTTGTACAGCAACACAGTAATGTGTCCTGACAGTGGTTGAACACCACCGGTTTGGGGCTGTGGACATAGTCAAAAACTACAGATAATGTGAACTTTACAGCATGGAATTCATTGATTCTTAAAGCAGCACAGTTTGCTTAAAATGTATTCATTCAAACAAATGACTACAGGTAGTGTCAGATACTCTCCCACATCCCCAGAGTTCCCATCGCAATTTTTGTGATTTCACTGTCATTTTCCTCTTTTTAAAAAATGTTACCACTCCTCAGTAGGTTGAGACTTATGTGAACAGGAAAACCTAGTACAAGAAAAGCAGTGAAAGAGACACTGATAGTTGCACAAAGTAAAATGAGGTGGGGGAGAATGCCTTTCAGTTCTTTTGTACAGCTATAAAAGGCCTGGGCTTATAACGGAAGGTGAAAAACAAGCAGACATGACTTCTGGTTATTTGCAAGGCTAAGAGTGTGGGGTTGGGGGGTTCTTTAATGAAAAATCTTTAGTAAAGGTACAAAATGTTTGTTTGTTTCTACATATAGCTGTTCAGTTTCTAGTGAAGAAATACATGTCTGTTACTCGTATTCTGATTTTGGATTTGCCATCCTTTTTGTCCAAGAACTGTCCTTGATCCATGCCTAGAGAGTCAGCAAAAACACTAGTTCTTCATGTAAGTGGATTAGGCCACCTCTGAAAACAGTAGAAGATGCCAACTTTAATTCGTGCTGTATAACTGAAACGTGCTTGGTTTGCCCAAATATAAGATTTGGCATGTTGTGTTTATAGTTATACCTGTTTGACCAGTGGTAACTTCCTCCTGGTTATTAGTTCTGTGTCACTGTTGGAGGGAAAATACTCCTGTTAAACTTGCTGAGACACATGTATGAAATCAACCCGAAAAGCTTTTTTAACATTCCCATTGTTTCAGTTAAATGTTGGATGTATTAATACAGAAATGCTGACTAGAGGGGAAAAAAATTGTAAAATGTAAAACATCTCAAGGTTTTTATTTTGATTCCATTCTGGGGAGTTGGGCAGATGGTGTGATGTTACATATGTTCAGTAATCAGTTCCCTTGATTGGCAGGCTGTGTTAAATGTATTTTGTCTTTTCAGGTCAAGCAGTCTACCATTTTTGCCTTTTCAAATGAGGCATTTTAGAACCCTAAACTGGTCTTATTTTGTTTTTGTTTTTATTTAAAAAAACAGAAATAGTGTGTCAGTTCACAGGGGATGACCCCTCCTTTTCTGATTATGGTGAAAACACACCTTGGGATCAACAGAAAATTGATCTTTCCTTCCAAACCAGATGCTTATGACAATGTGTGGGTTTTTCTTTTTAAGGGAAATTATAGTGAAGAGAGAGAGAGGCCTGTGGCACTTAACGACTAACAGATTTATTTATTGCATGAGCTTTTGTAGGAGAAAATCCCACTTTGTTAGATGCTTTCTCCCATGAAAGCTCATGTGATAAATCTTAGTCTTTAAAGTGCCACAGGACTCGTCGTGTGTGGGGTTTCTTTTTTTTTCTTTTGCTGGACTAGACTAACACAGCTACCCCTGTGGAACTTGTAAAGTGGATACAATACAACAAATTCCCAAAAGCTTGCCTATATTCTAATCTCATCATTACCATTTCAGGATGTGAACATCTGTTATGGAACTCTTATTTTCTCATAAGAAAACTGCTTTTGAAACATCCTTTCATGCTGTTCATATAGTGCTTTTTCAACAGATTGGCTATTGACTTTGAATTCACATTCATTACTTATCTATAAGTCCTTTAATTATAGTGTGAAAACACAAAAGCTTTTTCTTTCTCTTTTCAGTGGTGGTTCAGTTTATAACTTGTTTGCAAATGATGATGAAGAAACAGAGGCATCTCCTTCTGGCCAACAGATTATTGAGAACTCAATTACTATGAATAAAATGAAACTGCTAAAGGCAAAGATGGAGAGCATGAATCTCAATAAAAAGGTGAAGTGGTGAGCTCAGTACCCTCACGATAAGATGCCCCATCCCTTCCTAATGCAGGTCTTTCTAGCAAGCTGATTAAATACATGCTGGTTGTGCTCTTGAACAATGTAAAGAAGAAGGGCATATTTTTAAGTGGCAGACTGAGATGCAAATGGTCTTCCCTTTACACAAATAATAGTTTCACCCGAACCCACTGCCTCACAAGTCAAAGAATTCAGTCCTGACTCATGGATTGTTTTACCTTTACTGCTTCACTAACATAAGGCTATTTAATACTTAACACTGTTGTTTTGTAGAACTGCTATCCTCTTTATAAGTGCAGACAATAAGCAAATGGTGATGTAGCCATTTCAGTTGCAGGATATGAGCGAAACAAGGTAGATGAGGTAACATTTTATTGGAACAAGTTCTTGAGCTGCACATTACGTAGCTTGAAAATCTATCCCTTACACAAACAAAATTTGGTTCAATAAAATATATGCTCTCAACCCCTTGTCTTAATCAGTCTGCAAAATAATTAGCCACGGAAAACTATTAAGTAACACCAATTTTAAGAAATATCCTGGCTAGAAAACGTATGAATAAGAGACGTGCTGTAGACAGAGACTCTGGATTTCTGAGTTCCTTTTTCACCCCTGTAGTACAACTTGGGTAAATCGCTAGTCTCTGTGCCTCAAACCCTGTCTGTATAGCAGGGGTTGATAGTACTTTCTTTATCTTGTCTATTTAGGTTGTAAACTCTTCTCTGCATGGACAGTCTCTCCCTCTGTGTATGTACAGCCCCTACCACAATAGTGACCCAGTTTCAGCTGGGTTCTCTTGACTGAACACAAATAATGCTGTGTCCTAGAACACAAATAATAATGTCTTTTTTCCATTGAAATAGCCTAAGAAGACTGTCAAAGTAAAGCCTCGTCCACCAGTGGCTCCTCGACCGTCTAGCGGTTCAGCAGCAGCTGCCCGTCACCGGTTTTTAAGAGTACTCCCTCACATTGGACAGTCTTGCCTACCTCCTCCTGGGAATTCATATCCCTCAGAGTCTTCCCAGAATGCACTTTCAGCTTTGGCTACTTTGGCCACTGCTGGTAGAACAATTCCATCCATTGCTAGTGACTTTCTTAAGGAAGATGACAACTGGGAAAGCACCTCCCAGTCTCAGTCAGTTAATAGCATTCGACTACCACCGAAAATATCTCGTGTTGAACTAGAAAATGCAAAACTACCTACACATAATTTCCTTTCCCCTGTCCCCTCCCTGCCTACAAATTCAGAAAAAGCTTTAGAAAATGAGACATCTCCAAATGAGGAAGATCCTATCTTGTATTCACATCTTACAAATGTAGAACTGTGTACAACAGAAGAAAAGTTTCTACCTGAAACAGATGCTTTTGCTTTGTTAGCAGAAGCAAATGCTGCTGAAAAGTATGGTGAGCTATATGGTGTAGGGAAAGTAAACTCAGAGCTTGGACTGTCTGATGCAGAGGAGGACTCTCAGGCTGTACAGCAGCATGGCAAACCCATTACAAAAATCCTGAGTGCTGCAGAAGTGGAGGGTGGGCTTCTCAACACTCGTGACCTAAGTCCTCAGAAGAACACACTCTTGTCTCCTCTTCGGTATTCAGCACAAATGGCTCATCACAGCTCCCTGAAATCACAGGCGCAATCCAAATGCTTTGAGGTCAGTAACTTGAGACCTGCTGTCTCCCCAAACCTGCTCCGATCTTTGGAGGGCCGCAATGTAGCAGACTCCTCTTTTCCAAGGACTACTAGATTTCGTGGCTTGAAGGTAGACTCGCCTGGCAGAAGATCCGATATCATTTCAAAACCAGAAGCTAGAGACATCACGGAGGTTGCAAACAAGGCATCCAAAGAACCTGTGGGTTCTGTAAATAACTTAGAATTTCTAGCTTCGCTGGCTCGAAGCGCAAGCAGGGAAAATTTACAGAATTCCTGTGGGCTGGGCAGGTTTCGGACTTCTGGTATTGCACTACCTGCAAACCTCCAATGTTTTCAAGAAGAAAGCTTTAGGAAAGCCTCTTCCCCTGATGAAGCTGCTGAATACTTACTAGTAAGTACCAATGCTTCCACAACAATTGGGGCTTTCCTATCGTCTTTAGTAGAGATTGCCCAAAAATGTGTATTTTCCAAGATGCTGAACTAAAAATCTCATTTTCACTCCGTCAGTAGTTCAGAGTAGACAGTCTTTGTGATTTCTTTTAGTGCCTTCATTGCACATTTAGTTAATGGGCAATCTTCCTATAGATTTACAGTAATTTTAAAGAATTTTTGGTTCAGAATGTCTTTTGTAAACTCCTTTACTACTTGAACTCTGCTGCAAAATACTGTTTGTGTAGAAATGTCATCTGACTCCTGCAATTTATTAATTGAGATCCATTTTAAAGGTTACCATGTAATTGACACCATACATAGCTGACCACAGACTTTTATATGCTGTACCATGTTACTAATATACTACATAAATGAAAGTGTGGGAGGACTATTAAGTGGCAGTTACTTCGAACAAGGTTTGTTCCATGTTAACTTGAACTTCTGATATCAAATACTTCTCATAGCTCTCCTTGTACATATGTTGAGTGATACAACATGAGTTTGACAAGCAGGTCTGAAATTGTGAAATCTTTTATTTGTCTTCTATCTGCCAGTAATTCCATTTAAACTATTTTTGTTTTTAGTCTGCCCATGGGCTTGGAATGAATGGAAACATTGCAGCTACAGGAAAAAGAGTAGGTAAGTAACATGAAGCTGAAGGTGTCTTTTCCCAGTAATAAAGAGCAAAAATGATACCTTTGTATGTTATAAATTTTGAAATGGCTTTTCTGCACTATATTTTTATAGAATGGTATTAGACCTGAGTGTACTTTCGTACATGGATCTTACTCTGGTCTTGGCTAGAATTTGGGAACTCAGAGAGTATTCTTGGCTCCATCACTGTTCTGGCTCGATGACCTTGGGCATGCCACTTTCCTCTCTGTCTCCCTTTCTCCATCTGTAAAATGAGGATAATGTGTTACCTTTTTTAATAAAAGCACTTCTTATCAGTATTTTTGAAGTGCTGTGTAAGAGCTAGGTGATGTGAAGGTGGGTGTAGAGCTGTGGTTTCAGCTGTATTGTTTTTGTTCTTTGCTGAGTTCCCAAGAGTATGGTGCACCATCCACACAAATATACACATTCTGTGCACTGAAGAGCTTATAATTATTAGGGGCTGAGCTGGCAAACACTTTTTTCCCCCAATTTATTAAAGTCAATGGCTATGTCTACATTGTAAAAGCTAAGTCGACTTTATTAAGTCGACTTAATAAAGTCTACTTAAAGTTGACTTTAAGTAGACCTTCTTAAGTTGACTTTATTAAGTCGACTTAGTGAGTCCACATTGCTTTGTCGACTTCAAGTCAGCTTAATGGTAAAGTCAACTCTATAAGTGGGCCTTATAAAGTCGACTTTACTGAACTCTAAAGTCGACTTTATTGCCCTGCAGTGTAGACAGGGCTCTGTTTAAGTCAACTTAGACACATAGTGTAGACGTACCCAATGGCACTACAAACATCAGTGAAATTACCCCTATGAGTGCAGGACTAGATCTTGACAGACCTAGCAGTAGGAACCATGGAGCCGTCTAGGAAAGGGTGAGGGTTGCAGGTAAAAGGTTCTGAGTACAGTTTATCATTAGAACATACATCACAATATTTGTTAGTGGGGAGCTGTGAAGGTGCAATTCCTACTGATAGTCAAGCCATGTGTATAAAGTCTGAATATGGATTTAGGTGCCTGCCTTTGGGGATCCAAATTTGAAAACATTGATCTGTATTTCTAATTTAATAAAACAAGCACTTAACTGTTGGTGCTATCTTGGTTGTGTACGCTACCTAATGCCCAGTTACCATGTGTTCTAGCCAACACTCACTTTTACTAGGACAGATCTACAATTAAAATGCTACAGTGATGACAATATGCTGGCAGGAGAGCTTCTCCCAGTCAGCCTATTTAATCCATTTCTATGAGAGGCAATAGCTGTATTGACAGGAGAAGCCCTGTCTTTGCATAGTGTTGACAGCATTGGGGGGTTGATTGTTATAACCTGTTAGTGAGGGGCCGTGGACTTTCCATATCCCTGAGTGACATAGTTAAAGCGATGTATGCTTAGTGTAGGCCTGGCCTTAAGAAAAATGGGACTCTTGGCTTTGTGTTATCCCACTTCTTGTTGTCTTAGCATAAAGTGTAGCCTATTTTCAGTTACGATTCAGAACCTTTTACATGTCTATAAGTCTTTTACACACACGTACAGTGGTCTGAAAAGTGATAAAACAGTGTTCAGAATAGTAGTGTAACTTACAAGTGTTTTGTGTGTGGATATCCAACAGTACTCAATACTCTAAGGGGGGGGTATTTATCTTTGTAGATGCTCTTGCAATGTTTTGATTTTTTTTTTTTGTTCTGTTTTGAAGACCAGTGTATTTTGGTAATCAGGATGTTAAATTTTCTTTGGTGTGTGATAACTCAGTTGTATGTAAGTAAATGTTTCTTTGAACTATGTGCTTAGCTCTATTGTAAGAGCAAGAACAATGTGCACTTGGCCTAATTCAGTGTCTGTAGGTATTTCTAGAGCAGGGATCTCAAACTCAAATTACCACGAGGGCTGCATGAGGACTAGGATACTGGCTTGAGCGCTGCACCCCAAAAAGTGCCCCCCACGAGCCTGGGACTCAATCCATCCGTGGCCAGGGGTTGGATCCATCCCCAGCTGCCTTTCTGCAGTGGCTAGCGATGGATCTGTACCCTACTGTCGTACAGAGCCAGTCGTCCTCCCCTCCCCCCCCACCCTGCTGCTGGCTTCCCAAGAGTCACCCTGAGCCCTTCCACAACACCCCCCGCAAGCTGCCGTCAGCTCCTTGGGACCCTTCACTAACCTCCCCACACCTACAGCCAGCTCCCAGCACTCCTCCAGGCCCTGGCAGGGGAGGAAGCACCCCCCTCCACCAGGCCCTGCTCCATAGATGGGGAAAGTATCTCCAGTAAACCCCTCCCCCATGCCCTGGTGACCCTGCTGTGTGGCAGGGAAACTCCCCCTCCCCCAACCGTGCCAGCAGCAGGGACTCCCCCACCACCTTTCCTGGCCAGAGGGCAATCTCTAGGGTGTGCGGTGCCCTGAGCGAATTGCCCTTTGTGGGGGCCCTCGCTCAGGCCCATGCCAGGAACTGGGTGAGCTGGTGAAAAGCAGCTCCTTGCTCAACTCTCCCGGTCTTCACTCCCCCCCCCCGCCCCAATGCACACTGCTTCTGGCTCTGTGCCAGAGCAGCGGGGAGGGGGCAGGAGGCAGTGCGGCCAGGGTGGGGGGTAGCTGTGCAGTCCCTGTGCTGTCTTCTGACCCCTCCCCAGTGCTCTGGCAGAACTGGAAGCAGCGTGCGTTTGGATGGGAGGGGCAGTGGAGGCCAGGAGAGCTGAGCCGCGTGCCGCTTTTCCCCAGCTCACCTGGTCCCTGGCATGGGGGGGGGGGGCAGCTATGCAGGCCCTGTGCTGCCCTGCTTGGCAGAACATTGTGGGGCCCAAGGCGATTGCCCTGCCCAGGGTGGGCTCTGTCTGGCCAGCAGTGGCAGGGAAAGTATCCCCTGCTCAGTCCTGCTGGCCACACTGTGGCTGGAAGCGGTGGGGAAGGCATCCCCCTGCCGGGCCCCAGTTGCCTCACCATGCGTCAGGGAAAGCATGCCACCAGCTCCCTGCGTTCCCCTGAGCTGACTGCCCCCCCCCACAGCCTGTCCCTTGAGCTGCCTGTGCCCAACCCCCCACCCAAGACCCCCTTACCTGGCCACCAGAGCAGCCACACCACAGGGAGGGCTCCTCCCTCTCTCCCGAGTATGCTCCTGGCAGCAGTTTTGGCCTGCCCTAACCTGGAAGCACTGCTGATGCTGAGCTCCCAGCCAGCAGAAGAGCTCAGCATTTTAAAAGCCCTGTGGGTCATTTTTGACCCCTGGGGCGAAGGGGTTGAGAGCCCTGCGATTCTGGGGGATCATCGCGGGCCACAGGAGGTAATTCCAAGGAGTGCACGTGGTCAATGGACTGCATGTTTGAGACCCCTATCCTAGAGTCTGAAACAAGTCTAGCTATTTGTTAAGGAAAGGGGAAGGTAGAAGGATATTGCTAGCTGCTGTTGCTCTAAGCAGTGTTTGCTCCAACACGTGGCCTGATAACACCTCGTTAGATCTTTTGTCTCTGAACCATTTTCCCCTGAAACATTTTCCGTAAGGAGTCGGTGTGTTGCAGATTACGCCCTTTAGTGATGAATACCATTCTTTCTCATGGTCCTGGAGATAAGCTTCTTAGCCATATTTAATCCCTTATTCAAGAATAGTATCAGTTCTTCTTTGAGCACTGCTTGAATACGTTCAGAAATAAATGTCTCCGTGCCAGAGCGCTGGATTGCTTGGAACTTTTTGCCCTAGCCTGTCAGAAGAGGGCAGGTGGCCACTGCCCCCCACGCCACCCCACGGCTATATATGTGGCTGCTGCCTGACCCCTCCCCAGTTTCATTTCTTCCGCCTTCACATCGGTTGTGGAACTGCCCGCTCCTTGCATTTCGGAAGCAGCCTGTCCATCGTTCACTTTGAGCTTTTTGCCCAGCTGGGAGCACCTATTCGTGGACATAGTTCCATCGAAGAAGGTCTCCCCTGTCGGGCCGGAACAACACGCTCCTTCATCAGGCGCCATGCCGGGATTCAAACCCTGTGCCAGTTGTGGCAAGGCCTTCCCGCGGGACGATCCCCAGAAGAAGTGCCTCTGGTGCGTGGGCAAGAGCCACATGGTCACCGCTTGCTTGATCTGTCTGTCCTTCAAGCCAAGGACAATCAAGGACAGGCAGCAAGGGTGCTGTGCCCTGGCCTCTGATCAGGCTCAGCAGCCATCCCCTGAGGCTTTGGGACCTCCTGCAGCACCATGTGCCAGTTCAGCACCGAAACCTGCCCGGCACCATGACGACAGGGGCCGCAGGACAAGCTCAGTATCAACCTCAGTCCTGAGGTGCCATCACAGCCCTGCGTCACTGAGACAGGGCTTCCCCCTGGACCGGGCGCAGTCGACCCTGGTACCACGGCACCAAGATGGGGCTTCTCCAGGACTGGGCACAGTTGACCCCGGTACGGCGGCACTGACCTAGCCCCACGCCTTCGACATGGGGCTCCTCCTGGGACCGCTTGGGATTGGTACTGGTCCCAACAACCCTGGAGGCAGTGGAGGCTGCCAGGGCCACCTCATGCTGCCTATACCTCCTTCCCCGGAACCGGTTAGAAGAGGGAAACAGGCCTTTATGTCGAAGGCATGGGTGCAGCAAAAGCAGCACCGTTCCCCTTCCCCACCACCGGCCTTGGGCTCTGAGGTGGAGTCCATCCCCACTTTGGGTCCCAGTACTGTGGAGCTGTCCCCTCAGCAGCATATCACTCTACCGTCCCTGGTACCCCCCGTGGGTCCCCAGATGATTCCCCTTACTCCAGCCCGGAGGAAGGAGCCTCAAAGGGCTCTAAGCGGCCACAGTGCCAGATTACGGCACCATCACCCTTCCAGTACCGCCCTCACGAATGGTCACCACAAGAGGCTTCTGTGACCATGCTGGCACCACCCCTGGCACCAGGGAGAGCCCTAAATCCGGTACCATCGTCTTACACGGGTGACTTGTCGGCACATTTTGATCTCCTGCGCCGTGCGTCAGCTCTCACATGGATATTGAGGTTCAGTCTTCCAAGGCGCAATCTGGCACTCTATCCAGCCCCATATTTTTCTTGGCATAACCAGTCACGGTTCCCCTCTATCCCAGCATCTGAGACTTGGTCTCCTCCCGATGGCAAAACCCGCGTTCCATCTCCCCAGTTTCAGATACGGCAGGACTCAAATACAGACTCCCAGGGTCAGAGTTCCCGTCACTTGCCCTCCACCCAGTTCCACCTTGTGCTGTGGTAGAAGCGGCCGTAGGGCCGGGACAGACCTCCCGTGATCCCCTCCCGTCATCGAGGGACTCAAGGGAGTTAGAGCTGCTGGGTAGGAAGGTATATTCCTTCTCAGCCTTCCAGTTGCAGGTCGCAAATAACCAGGCCCTTAACCAACATGTACATGTTGGATGTGTGGGAGGCATTAAACAGATTTAGACACCTACTCCCACCAGAGGCCAAGGAAGAGTATGATGCCTTCTTGGAGGAAGGTAAAATAGCCTCCCAGGAACTCCTCCTGTCAGCATGGGGACACGATGGATACAGCAGCCTGCACCATGGCCTCAGTGGTAACCCTGCACTGCATGGCCTGGCTGTGGTAGGCCAGAGTACCCCCAGCCTCCCAAGAGGTGGCCCTTGATCTCCCCTTTGGGGGCAATGCCCTCTTTCCCCCAGAAACCTTGGCTATCTTGGGTACCGCTCTTGACCCCCAGGGGGAGCTGAAATACCTTGGACTTCTCCCAATGGGACCTCTCCCATGTCCTCCAGCCCGATAGGCCATATGGCCTAACAGGCCCCCTCTTTTCCCCCCTCAAGACTTTACTGGTGAGGACTCAATCCTCACCACCATAACTTCAGATCTCACCCTGGGGACCCTCCCAGCACGACCTTTCCCCGCCCAACTCCAGGGAGGGATTGCACCCGTTTATTCAGCAGTATTGATTCTAATTGCAGCTTTGCTGCCAATCATCCAAACTCTGCCGTGCAGTACCCACTGCCTCGAGACAATATCTCAAGAAATAGAGGCTTAAGTGAAGGGCAGCTATGAGATTTTTCTGCTGCCCAACAGCTAGCCAATTAGCAGCCTCCGGGTTTACTGGCTCCCCAAAAAGTCCAGCCGATGAGTGATTCTAGCACAGACCTCTCCAGTGGACAACTTAGAGGTTAAGTAGCCTCTCCTTCCCTGGGTAGGGTTACGGTTCCACCTTACCCATACCCCCTCTTTTGACACTGTTGCACCTCATTATCCAAGCTTCCTTGACCACCATGGTGGTCACCACGGAGACCTGCGGCCCAATTCCCATAAGCATCCATTAGAAAACAGTTTTACTCCCAGGGCGCTATCACGCCCCACACACAACGCCCTCCCTTGGGTGGCAGCTCCTTACCACTTGGGACACTCAAAGGTTCACAGTATACACTCCAATTATCAGAGTGCATTGTCCTGTTGTCCCCTGTTCCAAATTAAATGGGCCTTCTGCTTACTGCTACCATCCCCACACCCGGAAACGTCACTACCACACGCTTTTCCATGGAGAAAGCCCCTCCGTCCTACTCTCCAACCGGATGGTTGAAGAATCCCTTGTTGACCCTCGCTTCCCTCTCATAGAGGGCATCCTAAAGGCAGAGAACGGAAGGAGCCTTCCCTCCTTTCCCGTATGCTACTCTGACCAATTTGATTATCAAA
Source organism: Podocnemis expansa (assembly GCA_007922195.1). Classification (NCBI taxonomy): domain Eukaryota; kingdom Metazoa; phylum Chordata; order Testudines; family Podocnemididae; genus Podocnemis; species Podocnemis expansa. Next base: position 49,719,235 of record ML681981.1, read on the forward strand.
CACAATTAGCTGTGCCTAAACATAGCTCAATCCTGACCAACCTCATCAGGATCTTAAGGTATATGCCTCCAGCTCGGGATACTGCAGCTCCTTTTGATCCTATAGAGCAGGCATATCGCTTCCACCTCTCAAGTACCAGACTTACAGGCCGGAGAGTGGCCAACAATGCACTTGTGGTCTCCATGTCAGTGGTAAAACCCTAATACTTGCTAATACCAGCTGGTTCACAGCCTGGTGAATGACTTCATGAGGGTCTCACTAACTAGACCCTAGCCCCACCTTCTGCCTTCCTTCCTTGCATAAAGATGGGCTACCCTATTGATCATTGGATTCTCTCCCTCTGCCCCCCCTCAAGGCCTGTCGATCACAGCTACCCAGAATGGTCTTTAAGCCTGAACATCTATAAAGGAGGACCCCCTTTCCCTAGACGAAGTGGACTGGTGTCACTTCCTCTCCCTCTCCCTACCACTGATGTGCCCATTCCTCCCACCTGAATTGGGTGCTCTCGGGTCACAGCCTTTGGAGGAGATGACATAATAATACCAATGTTTGTTTGTTTGTTTGTTTGTTTTTTTTTTCTTCCACCGGTATGGTCTGCAGACCACTCCCTCAGGCAGGGTACAAGTCTGACCTTGGTCATTGCCCCCCTCCAGAGCCTACCCAGTGGGGCACCTTTCATAGCTTCTTTCTTACAGTGGTCATAGCGCTGGGGTCACCCTGGCCTAGTTCTGGGACAACCCTGCTCAGATATCCTGCAGGTGCAACTTGCTCTTCATCAGCTCCGAGGGTTTTCTGACCACCTCAGTTGTGATTGGGCATTATGCTCAGGCCTAATTGACCACTCGGGGTCTTTCTCGTTTGATAGACCTCTTATTACACTAGCCAACATCCCGAACATCCACTGGGAATTCGACAGCTAGCCGTCCCCGATGGAAGCTACTCTCAGGATAAGTTCTAATAGCAATAGCATGTTTGTAGAAGGTGCTTCAGATAAACCAGAAGTGTCTTAAAGGAGGCTGTGGGATGTACACCTTCGGGGCGGTGAACTTTCTCCGCACCCTTGGTAGATGCTGTTCCTTCCTCCTGTAAACCCGGTACCCCCTGGGGCCCTTCCTTCTGGGTGCCCCAACCCTGACACACACCTCTGTGCGTCGCCAAGCTGAAGGTGGGGGCCACACCGGTTGGACTCTCCCTGGTGCTATGAGGTCACGTAAGCCAATGTGAGCCTAGTCCCGTAGGCCTTGGGGCTCGATACTCAGGACTGCTGTACTTATGTGCTGTCCCCTGGACGTCGCTTTTCACAATCAGCTCCTCACTTCCTATACTCCGGTGGCCAATTCCTAGCCAAAAAAAGAGAAAAGATGGGGGAAATGCCGATAATACCACTTTCTCGTGTCGACACAACGTTATCGATACTGGCAGTCCTATTCAACGGGGACCGCCCCAGTGCCATCAGTAGGCTCTTGTAGGCCTGAGATATACTCATCAGGCTCACGGGAAGTTCTTCTCTTGGCCTGCCTTGTATAGGGCCATTCAGTGACCAGATACCTGCCTTTCCCCGTGGCGTTCCAGTGCTTCATTTGCAGTGTGCTCCCTGTGGTTGTTGGCTGCCGCCTCTGGCTGCTTGTACTTTCTCCTTCAACCTATGACAATATAACTCCCCTAGACCCTACCTGCTGGCGGCCCACCTCTTTTATGGGATGCCAAATGCCCTATATTTCCGTACCTATCGGGTTCAAGGCATGCAAGTATCTCATACCACCAGACCGAGGGAAACACGGTCTACATTCCCTCTAATTGGGTATGGCAGTTGTGACCCGGGCCTCCTGGGATAACCTTCTGAATGTGCCAAAACCAGGGGCCAAACCCCCAAACTACTGACAGGTGGTACTTAAACCAGTCTCCCAGTCAGTAACAAAACATGCTCCTGATTCCCCCACTCTGGTCATCACTGAGCATAACAAAATAGAAGCAGCCCCCTTACTGCACATCAGTTCCTAAGGTCCCGTCGAGCCACTGGGTCTCTTAAAGAAATAGGTTCTCCTGACCCTAAAGGGCCAGCCACATCCCCCAGAACAATATAGGCTTGGACTTTACCCAAAATACCACGCTGCTAGCCAATCCTTTAGTAACTACAACTAAAGGTTTAATATAAACAGAAAACAAGCTACACATGAGAGATGTTAAAGGGTCAAAGTGAATCACATACATACAAATGATTTAGAGTCCATAGAAAACAAACCCTTGAAGATCTTGTAGTTTGCAGATTAGTCCCATTCCTCTATTGTGCACCCAGCAGCAGCAGCAGCTGGGTGGGTCTCAGTCCTTTGTTCAGTCCCAGAAGAATAGTTCCAGAGGCAGGCGTTGGTTGCAGATAGACTGGAGACTAAAGACAAAATGGAGAATGGGCGATGGCCTTTTATCTCAGAGTCCTTGCCAGATCAAAATGGAGGTGGGCCACATGGTCAGTCTAGGTAACTGGTCAAACAGGTTTCTTCTTGGGCCGACTGTAACTGGGAGTCCGCTCTTGATGGGCCATCAATATGACAATAGTTTGCACACACCCAGTCTGGGATTGCTTTAGCTCCAAGAACTTGGAACACACATAAAAACAAATAGATTTCTAATCTCCAATACAGGCATGATACCTACATACAAATCATGTAATCATTCCTAGCAAATTACAGCCTTTCTTTTGATACGAAACATCACATCATATGTGGATAATTGTAAATAGGAAATATCAATATGAAAAATGATCATAAACAGTCCCCTAGACCCAGACAGCGTCACAGCAGTATTGGTATCCACCAATGCCAGCCTGACAACCCTACTGCCTCATGAATTCCCTTATAGGCGGTACATTAACATGTGTTGCTGCCAGAACACTAATCTTCTGGGTTTCTCACGCCTCTGCCAATATGCTTTTAGGCAGAGCGGTTAGAGTCTCTTTCCTCAGATTTAACCACAGTGCACTGGTATCTCATTATGCATAAGATGACCTCAGGCCCTCCTGCTTAAGGACCACATAAGGTGCTCGGGCAAACTGGGCCTACTTTGTCCATTGGGTTAAGTCCTGCAATCCCTGCTTATCCTTGCCGGGGCGATGGTTCTTGGGTTCATCTCCTAGATTTCTCTAGGACCCTGCTCGCTGGACAAATTCCCATGTTGGAGTTATGCTGTGCTGAAGGCGGAAGAGCTAACTCCACCCACCATCCATCAGCATGGCTAGTAGTCGCCTAGTTTTGAATGTATCCGAGCAGCGCTCGAAGGAGGACGGTGGGTGACTTACCAGTAACCGTCCTTCTTTGAGAGAGGCTGCCCGGATTCATTCAGAGTCCTCCCCCCATCCCCGCATTTGGAGTTGGCGACTCTTAGGAACTGGGAAGAGGTCAGGCGGCGGCCACGTATAGCCATGGGGTGGCGTGGGGGCTGGTGGCTGCCTGTCCTCTTCTGAAAGGCTAGGACAAAAAGTTCCAACCAGTCTGGTGCTCCAGCATGAAGCACCTATTTCTGAATGACTCCAAGCAGCCCATCTCAAAGAAGGATGGTTACTGGTAAATAACCCACCTTTTTTTCATTTTGTCTTAAGAATAGCTTCAATAGGTGGTTTTTTTTTTTTTTTTGTTTTTTGGTTTTTTGGTTTTTTTTGTGTGTTGGCTCAGTAAACAAACTCCTAATGCTTTCTCAGTTAGCTGGGAAGTCCCCTAATGCAATGGTTGTCAAACTTGGAGTTGGGACCCAGTACTAGTTTGCAGACCCTCAAGCACTGGGTCATAGCACCCCTTGTTTCCACTGCAAGACTAGAATATATTGCTTAAAGATGTAATTGCTGGGTTGCGGGCATAAAGGATTTTTTTCAAATGGCTGCTGAGGAAGAAGATTTGAAAACCACTGCCCTAATGGGTTCAAGCCTTGCATAGCTGTTTGGTGCAAGCAATACATCCTATGTAGTTAGACCTGCGGCTTTGGGGTGGAACAGAATATCTCTAGTTTTCCTGCCTTTCAGACTCTCCAGGGCACTCAGGCAGTTCCTGGATGCAAGCCCAAAGAAGCTTGCTCACAATAGCGGTGACTCTTGTTTAGTAATGAGTTCAGAAGTCAGTTGAGTATGTTGGACTCTTGTCCTTCTTTGCTTTACACCCTTCACAGTCATCCTTCATAGTTTCTTCCTCCACCTAGCACAACTGTGGGAGAAATGTTGAGCAGTGGGATCTTAAGATATTTGTGAAGGAATCAATGCAAAGATCTTGGGAAAGGAATCATGTATCTCTCACAGTAACAGCTGTTGGATGATGCATGGGCAGAAGCAATTGACAGTGGATGCTGTCTTTCTGCTGCTAGTGGCACTGTTGCATTATACAAAACTTGATTAACGCCTAGGTGTCTCCTTAGCACTAGTCTCCAGTCCAGTGGGGTTGTGCTATAATTTTACTCATCAGGGTGAAGAAAACTATTGCTTATGTAGTCCACTCTAAAAGTAAGAGGATGAACACTTTGTATGGCTTTTTTGTAGTATTTTTTTCCCTTCTCCCCAGCAATCATGTAGAGCCAATAAAGGTAAGTGTTGTATTAAGAAGCAAGGAGTCCTGTGGCACTTAAGACTAACAGATTTATTTATCACATGAGCTTTTGTGGGAGAAAATCCTACTTCTTCATCTTCAAAGCGTCTGATGAAGTAGGATTTTCTCCCATAAAAGCTCATGCGATAAATCTGTTAGCCTTTAAGTGCCATAGGACTCCTTGCTGCTTTTGATGAACTAAATTAACATGCCTGCCCCTTTGGAACTTGGTATATTAAGGTTTCTCCTCCATCTGGACTTAGGACATAGCAGTATCATATATAGTTAACCCAGGGTTTGCTCTGTCAGAGGTTGTTTGTTCTTTTCTGTGGCACCGTTTTTGGTGCTGTTATCTATGCACAAATTTATCTGACTGGAAGGAAGAGCCTTACAAATAGAAATAACCAGGTTCTCTTTAGTGGTGGGGAGTACCTAGAAGACTTTTGTGCATGTGGGTCATATAACTTTGTGAGCACATTATCTTAGTCTGTTGTTCTTGGGACATCCATCATATGAGCTGTGTGTTCTATATTGTAACCTCCAGCTATTACTGTTGCCAAGTAGCTTGACTTCTGGTATGTTTGTCTCTTTTAAACTCTGCGAACAAGCTTGTTTGTCCACTGCCTGCATGTATTTAATAGGCTCTTACATAGTGTGATCCTTCATCCACTCTGAAGCGTTTTGAGTGCTTTAAAGTGGCCACATTTGAATAATCAGAGAAAATGCAATTGAATGCACTTGGAAGGTCAGATCTAAGCAGTCCTATCAGAGGCTGGCAGTGTCAAATTTATTACCAGGCACTTATTTTTTCAAGCATTTGTGGCAAATGAGATTTTCAGGAGGTGTAAACTAGCAACATTGTCTTAAATAGAGCTGTGCTGATTTACACCAGCAGGGGGTCTAGCTTAGTGTAAGTTTTATGCTCATGGTTTTCAGCCTGTGATCTGTGAACCCCTGCCGATCTGCAGACTAAGGAGGGGACCGTGAAAGACTGTTGTTCTAAGAATGGTGGATTTCCAAGGTAGGGATCCAAACATGCTCAGATTTCCAAAGATGTTTGCACCTCCATTTGAAACTTTTTAGGGGTCCCCAAGTGAAGAAAGGGTTGAAAACCACTGTGTTATGGCAACCAGCAGCATGTCTTGCTAATGGTTCCTGGCATCTGAGAAGAGAAATGGCTACTGTTGCACTGTGCAGAGTGAGAGCCTTGAGAGACTGCCTAAGAAGGCAGTTGCTAATAGTCTTTTGCAGTGTGTTGTACTGCAGACTTACTCACCAGTGGCTGATGATACAATACATTTGTCAGCCAGGTTAATCGCCTTGGAAAGAGCAAAGCAGCTGTTCCCAAACTGTGCTCCACAAGTCACTGGTGGTTCGTGGAGGTTGGCCGTACCACATTAAAGACAGCTCACAAGGCACTAAAACCTTCTCCATGAAAGCAACTGTAGTAGAAGCAAGGATGTTACGTGATAAGAAATAGGAGGGTATGTGTCCATGCAGCAGTGTCTGTCTCTGTTGTGCATTTATTTTGTGGAAGCTTTCTGTCCTGTGTTGCACAGGAGGTCAGACTAGGTGAACAGAATGATCCCATCTGCCCTTGGGGTCTGTGAATCTGTATAGTCCACAGTAGGAAGTTTTAAAAAATCAAAAACACCTTTTCTTATGAACTTTTAATATTGTATGCTGCTCTCAACACCATTCTCAAACTAGGTAGCTGAAGCTCCTGGTAAGTGTCTGGCGACAGAACTTGCTCTGCAACATGGAGCCCAGTAAATTGAGCCATAGTTCTAGAGCAGGCATGGCCAAACTGCAGCTTGGGAGCCACATGTGGCTCTTGAATGAAAAATTGTGACTCCCGGAAGAATGTCAGCAAATCCAATTTAGGAAAGCAGCCCCAACCTAGGAGTTCAGGAGGGGGTTGGGACAGTGGGGATAAGTGCAGCATGGTCAGGGATGGTGGGGAGAAGTGCAGTACGGTCAGGATTTTAAAAAACTTGCCACTAGCCTGCCGTCTTCTACATTCAGCAGCAGCAAAGTTCTTACTATATAGGCCTAATTTTTCATGGTAACCTTAAGTAATTAGAATCTGATACTAGTAGGATTAATATTTGTCCTCTTTTTATGATAAAATTAAAGTGTGCAATGAATTTTAAACTTAGTAATTTTGGAGTAGGTAAAAATATATGGCTATAGGCCTCGGTGCATCTCTCGAAGGTTTAATAATCAACTTGTGTAGCTCTTGAGTTCCATAAGTTTGGCCTGGCCACCCCTGTTCTAGAGGATGAAAATGGTGATGTGGACTAGCTTAGGCCTAGAAAGATGTCTTCAGTGCTAAGCAGCCATAGCTTTATTGGGACAAACTCAGTCCTTGTGTGAGCCAGCACAGCTGTCTCTGAGTGACCAGCTGCACTGGGAGATATGTCAGCTTAGGCTAGGGTTGAATTTGGTCCACTGTGTTAGTTATGTTTGAAAAGGACTGGTTATGGGAAACTAAAATGTGCTATATGTAAAATACTTGTGTACTGATCAACAGCCAGATGCTATGGTGGGTGAAATAGAAATGCATTTATAATCCTCTGTGATATGTTGGTATTTTCCTCTCTGACTGGTAACCATCACTTGCCCCCCTACCATCATATAATACAAGTTTGTGGACAAGGTGACTGATGAAAGTGTACGTACCTCTGGTGATGCTGAAAATGAGTATCTTGCCATTTCATGTCCTCAAACAATACTGTGTACTTTTCCTGTCACAGAGTGCCTGCAAAAATGTTAACATAGACACCTGTTACATTGTGATGTTTAAATGGCAAACATCTGAGCTTATCTGCTTCTGCATATGCTTTATCAGGCCTCAGCAAATAATACGTTTCTGGTCACCATGGCAACCCAGTTTGAGCAGCCCATCACCTAGCTCCACAGCAGAAATGTATTGGAGGAGCACCCTCTGGTGACCAAAGGTAAACTTGCTGGTGCCTTGCCGTGAGCCAATTTTATCCACCCCTGTGCTGTATACTAGGTACCTCCTGATGGTCCACTGGATAGTCGTAGTGGTCAAGGTGCTCCCTTCCAGTCACAAAATAAAAACGTGCTGCACCAGGGAGAGCCGCTTGGAGCTACACTTTTGTTTCTGCCCTTCATTCATGTGAATTTAGACCAGCTATTTAACCTGTCCTGTAAGTCAGGACCCACATCCTTTCTCCACTTTAAGATGCTGTGAGGCATAACTGATGCGTTTTAAAGGAGACTGGAAGCACCACTTGAAGGGTGCTGTGTTCTCTGGCTATGGGACTAGTTGAATATCACCTCTAGAAATAAAAGCATTCAACAGCAAATATAACTATAAAATCTGTTCACTACATGTTTTTTACTTTTTCAAAGCAGGCGAAGCAACCCATCTCCCACCTGTGAATAGTTCAATGCAATCAAAAAAGAAGACTACAAAGCACTGCTTTCTCTGTGGCAAGAAAACTGGATTGGCAACCAGCTATGAATGCAGGTACGCTGAGCATAGAAGTGTGGCTGTGATCAAAAACGTGTGTGTATTCTGGAAGCTCCAGAAATTCTAAAGTCAGATAAACCACAAGGCGGCAAATGTTTCGGAAAAAATTGAGGAAATTGTTCATGACTTGCATTTTTCAGAAGCTGTTGGAAATGAGGTTCAAATAGAGAGTGCTTACTCATGTCTCAAGGGTGTCCACTCTGTGCCTGTGCAATCAAGAGATATGAGCTCCCAGGAGACTTAGCCAAGAGAGCGTGATGGGAGGGAGAATACAGACTACTGTGGGAAGAACTTGTTTAAGAATTCATCCCCAATGAGAAACTTATGAACGCATATTTGTAGCAGCTTGGAGAATGCACTGTTTTAGTTGGCCTTTCTGTGTAAATCTGCCATCGGCTTCAAGGTTGTGTGCAGTGTTGTAGCTGTGTCAGTTCAAGGATGTTGGAGACAAAAGATGGCTGAGGGAATATTTTCTATTGGACCAACTTCTTTTGGAGAGAGACACAAGCTTTCAGGCTTACACAGAGCTCCTCTTCCGGTTGCTTAGAAACTGGTCTCTCATAGAAGCTTTCAAGTAAAAGACAGTACTTCACTTGCCTTGTCTCTCTGGCTTCTGGGGTCACATTTGGCCAACACAACTGGTTAGCAACACCTCTTTTATTACTTTGTATTCAGACCTTTATTCTTTTTAAATGTGTAAAACAGTAGTCACCACTGAACATGCTTTTATTTGTACTCTGTTTTTACTTAACTTTGTCCTTATGAATCTGAAGTTGGAGAAGAATAAACCACAGAAGTTTAAAATGGTGGTTGGGATCACCTTGTTTGTTTTGTGTGATCTAAAAGGACCAAGGAGAAGAAGAATGTGTCAAATTTGCACAGAAACACAAAGCAAATTTTACTGTTAACACCAGTTTACCAGTATTTTAGCCCATGTGCTAAAATATAGCAAATAGATATGTTCAGGCTGGTGATGGTGCATTTCATAAAAAAGGAGGTGGGGGTGGAGGCAATGTTCCCTGTAAGGGGCCCATACAGCTGAGCAATGTGTGTTGCTTGCTGCCCCCCCCCCCCCCAGCTCTGCTCCCCACCTGGCCTCACCACAGCAGAGCAGAGCTCAGCTGGCCACGCCTCCCCGGGGGCGGCGGGGGCCGTCGCTGAGCTGCAGGGTTGGGGTCCTGCAGCGGCCCACCCTGTTCCCAAAGAGTTTCGGCTGCTTCGCCCCCGCCCTCCCACCCCCAGGCCATGGAGCAGGCCTGTTCAGGCCAGTGGGGGGGGGTGAAGTGGCCAAAACTCTTTGGGAGCAGGGCAAGTCACTCCAGCGCCTCAACCCTGCATACCACAGCTCAGCACTGGTCCCTCTGTCCCCAGGGAGGTGCAGCTGGCTGGGGGTAGGCTGGGTTGGCTGCTCCGCCATGCTGTGGTGAGGCCAGGTGGGCTGAGCAGCCCCCGTTGCCCCCCGCTCCCTGGGAGTTGGAAGGACGGGCTTAGGGCCCCCTTCCCTGGCTGCCAGAGCGGTGCTGCCAAGCCCCCAGCCACTCCTCCGGCTGGGGGAACTCTCACTGAGCCTGTGCAGTTAGTCTGTGCAGGCTCAGAGTGAGAGCTGACTGAGTAGGATTTTCAAAAACTCCCAGCTCAGAGTTGCTGCTTGGGCAGGGATTGCAGCTGCCAGCTGTGCACGGCCGGCAGCCTTCCCTGCGCCAGGGCGTAGCTTAGAGGGAACATTGGGTAGAGGGAGGAATTAGCAAAAGAAATGTCACAAATTCAGTACTAGAACTAATTATGTTAGCTTCCAAGGCAAGTTCCTCATAGTGAACAAATCAGAGGATTTACTGCAGGAGGTGCCAAAAAAAATTGGTGTAATCCAAATAATAAAAGTTAGCTACTGTAAGAGTAAGCTGCCATCATGTGATTGAGTTTCTCCTCTTTATTTCCATTCTAAGTCAGAAAGATTAGATGTTAAATAAGCCTAGGTGTCCTTAGTCACAACAGTAAAGATATGGAGGTTTATGTTTTTAGGTAACATTTTACCTTTTTTTCATCCATATATTTTTGCATTCAGTCCTCTCTTAAAAGAGGTTTCATATTAAATGGTTAAAGCAGCCAGAGAACTGAAGAAATTGACAGTAAATCCAAATAAACATTGACTGGCTGTTGAAGGAAGAATACTAGCATTTTTAAATTTTGAGTAATTTTCTGAAGATTTGGTCCCCCTCCACCCCCCTGTACACAATTCTGCTAGCCAAAATATCAAACTTGGGGCAAGAGAACCTGTTTTATAGGCTCATTCCTGAATAGCCTTGGGTTGTCTTAAGAAAAACCTCAGGGAACACCTGAAACAGATCTGGTTAATATCAGGGTATGTCTGCACCCCCAGAGACTATGCTACAGTGCCATAGGTAGGCCAGCATAACCAGTGTAGATGGAGCCTGTGCCAACAGAAGGGGTTTTCTTATCAAGATAGGAATACCACCTCCTTGAATGGTTGTGAGGTAAACAGAGGCGTGCTTCTGTCAGTATATCTGTACCTACACTAGGGATTTGGCCGACAAAGCTAGATCTGTCCAGGGTGTGGATTTTTCACCTAACTCTTATCAGGGAGGCAGCCAGTCTCAGTTGCGGCTCCTGTCCTTGCAGACTGACTGAGTCTTTGTAGTCTTTTGGCTTTGTCAAGATTTTGGAAGTTACCCATTTCTGTGTTGAACAAGTATCTTGAGATTCCTGAAGAATTCGATTTACTGAAATTACTGGATTTACTGAAATCTAAAAAATGTAACATTGTGCAGACACTGCAGAAAAGGGGGGAAATCTGCAACCTGGCAATGGGGTTTTCCACTCCTGAAAAACTAAAGATGCAGTATGGCATGTAGTCACACAAGACAACTGGCAATTTTAAAACTGGGGAATCAACCTATAAATCAATAAATTATCATATTAGTAAGGACCATTCTATAAAGAACCCAGAGGACTAAATCGAGTAGGCTTCCACCCTAATTTGGCCTTAAAGGTCAACGTACTCCTACCTGCTGCAGACCCAGAAACCTGAAATGAGTTATGGTGACCTCACATTAGTTTTGACAGGCTAAGCTCCCAGCTGCTTTGGCAAAGGGCCACAAGTCCTGGCTGGGGAGAGCATATGTCGAGATGTGTGTCTATTTGAGTGAGAGGAACCAAACTTCAAAACGATTCTTGAGCTAAAGAGTGATTTGACTCCCAGTGGCTGAGGTTGCTCGGGTTGTTACTTCCCCACTGCATTGGTTGAGCTTCCACCCACCAGTGCTTGATGGGTTAGCTGCCTCACACTGACTTCATGTAAGCTAGATATTCCTGTGTATGGACAAGAGCCAAGTTAGCTTTACACTCCAGTTACAACTTGAGCTTGCTGCTGTGAAGACGCACCTAGTCCTCTTCCCCACACAGCAGGTAGCTGTGTGCCCTTTTTCCTTTTCTTGTACTAGGAATGTTAGCTAAAGGCAAAACCATTCCCTTTTCTTGACTTGTATCTACTGCTACTATCAGGGGAAAGGCAAATTATTATTTAGGGTAGCAGAATTGTAGTCATGGGCCTTGGTGCTCATCCTAACCTGTGATGGAGTGAAGTTTGTGCCTGGAAATAATGGTTAGTTGACCCTCCTCGAGCCCATGGCTTCACATGGTTACTGTCTAGTAATTTGGGTTTGCTGAAAGAAAGGGAAGCTGTCACAAACCGGAAGTGAGCACTGTTGGACTGAGCCAGGGTCATGACTTCTGAGAAGAACACAGTGAAGCTGTGGTTTAGCTGAAATCATGTGATGAGATGGTCAACCACCCCTGAATTTCACCTGCTCTGGGATGGTTTTTGTCCAACTGAAAGAATTGGAGTTTGGTGCCAGATCACTACTGGGCACCCTTTCTGCCAGTTCATGCCCGAACCAGTCTTTGCCATATCTCCCTGTGAAATAGAAGGCTGTAGCAATGACCCTGTAATGGTGGCAGGCAGCAGTAGAGATAAAGGGCATTTCTAAGTGTTGCAGAGAAACAGGCTCTGGGGAGGTGGCTCCTAATGTTTCATGTTCTTCCCTCTTCAGATGTGGAAATAACTTCTGTGCAACTCATCGCTATGCAGAGACTCACGCCTGCACCTACGACTACAAGAGCGCAGGGCGGAGGTACTTGCAGGAGACAAACCCCATCATTAGTGCACCAAAGCTTCCCAAAATCTAACCATGGTTGTCACATGTGGCTATGGCCAGCATTCTATTACATTAAGAGAAGCAGCATTTGTTTCTGCTGCATTTATTTTGCCCTGCTCTGTATCTAAAGATTTGCCAAGTAACAAAAGCACGAGGATGCAACTGATTGAAAAATAATGTGAACACTACTGTAGCTGACACCTTTATTCTTTAGTAAATCAAAAGTTTAAAAAGTAGTTTTTAAAAACTTACACTATGATTTAACTGTTCTTGCACGTCTTGTGTTAAGTGTTTTATATCAGAAAATGCTATTTCACTAGACAAGTCTTTCAAAGATGCACTTTACTAAGTTTCATATTTACTGTGTAACCAGACTTGAGGGGCGCTGTAATGAGGGTGTCATGTATTGTCTCTGTACTCTGCCTTGTGTTTTGTCCATAGTGTGGTATCTTAAGTTATTTCACTAGGAAGTCTTCCCCCTTCCTTCAAACCACCTGTCCAGAGCTTCGAGTGTGGTTCTTTCTGCACCTCTGTTCTATTCAGACTGGCGTTCATGTGCTGTGTATCCATTCTGCAAATAGCATATCATGGTAATCACACTATTTCTTAATACTACTCTTTATATGGCAGGTTTTTTAAATAGAGAATTTCCTCTTTGTTGCCATTAAATACAAGGAACAACTTATTTTAACACTTTTGTAATCCTAGATTTTTTAAGACTTCACAACTTGGTTTGTTAAGATGTTCAGTGCTGTTCCCAGAAGAAATTCTAATAAATATTAACTTTTATTCTGGTTCGCCAGCTCTTATCAGCCCAGTACTAATCTTTTCTGTTTTACAGGGTGCTGGCAGCGAGTGGAGGCTTCTCAGAAGCTTACAGTGTTGTCCCCTCTCTGCTCTCCTTGAAATCAGTGCTTAAATGCCTGCCCAATTCAGTGGGAACAGCTGGGCCAAAACAGAGCACCTTGAACATCCTCTGTTGTGTAAACAAACCAGTCAAGTGAAACACATCGTTTAAAGCACCAGGCCATGTTGTTGGCAGCATATGCCAACATCGCACTGGGCTGGTTTGGTGCTTGTTTGGGAGACCTCTAAGCTTGTGGTTCCCAACCTTTTCTCTGCCGTGGCACACCTTGAGAACTTCAAATTTTTCGAGGCACACCACAATTAAAAATACTCGTGAATATTCAAATTAACTTATGAATATTCATGACCCATGGCACAGTGTTTCGGAAATGCTGCTGTGTAGGGCAGTAGGGGTAGCAGAGCATGGGTGACGGAACAGAGGAGGTTAGCAGTCGTGTGCAGTGGCAGGAGTGAGTCTGGAAAGCAAAGCAGGGCAAGGGTGGCAAAAGAGAACAAGGGCAGCCATGTGGGGAACAGCACAAGGGTGTCAAGAGAGGAAGAGAGCACAAGAGGAGCTGGGGGGGGGGGCAAGAGGGAACCGGGGAATGGGAAGGTAGGGCAGGGGAGCATGGCGGAGCACCCACTTCTCCCTTCTCTACAATGGCTCCCTGCCACCCAGGGCAAATCCTCATCCCACTGCTGCTCCCTCCCACCCCAGTGGGTCCCGTCCTCCCCTCCCCTAGCCCCCTGTTGCCTGTGATGGACCCTCCAGCCCCCAGCTACACCCACCACACACAGCTACCCCACCCCCCAGGTACACCCCCCCCAATCAACCAGCCACTCCACAACCCCAGCCACACACCCTCTGCTACACATCCACTCCCATCCACCTCTGCCCCCCCCCACACTCTCCTGCCCCACGCAACCCCCAGCAGTGCCCCCCCCCCAAGCCCTTACCTGGGCTGTTTGCAGCCTGGCTGACATGAGCTGCTCCACCCTGCATAGGGAGATTCACACATTCCCAGCCTGCCCCAACTCTCTGCTGGCTGGGCTCAAGGTGGAGCCACCTGAACGGTGCATTTGGGCTACTCCTGCTATTTTTAGGGGGACCCCTGGAACTCCCTGTCCTAGTGTCTTCCTCTGTTTTAGGGGGCCAGAATGCTGTCTGCCTAAAAATAGGGGGGCCTGGAACTGTGTTCTGGTGCCTTCCCTGTTTCTTTAACCCCTGCCTTTTCCCAGACCTGCACAGCCCAGGTGGTTGGGCTGAGCAGGGAGGGAACTTTAACTCCAGGTCTTGGGCATGCTCACGGCACACTTTGGGTGTTCCCGTGGCACACCAGTATGCCCCGGCAGATTGGTTGGGAACCAGTGCTCTAAGCAACACCTAGATGCAGCAGAAGGTGGTGTTACAGCACCGCCTACTGTGAAACAGTTTCTCCTTCTATCCACTAAGTGGGAAAACATTCTGGTCCAGCAAGGGGCCCTGGTATGAACTGCATTCCCAGCCATGTCTGACCATCACAGTGCCATGGCTCTTGTGAAAATGCAGGGTGTCTAGCAGACATGCAGCCAAGTTCTGCCTTGACTAGCCCTTGCTAAGTAATTGGCTATGGTGTCCTTCACTTTCTAAACCCTTCTGTGGTGTTACTGCTCTCAGTGGTGATTAAAACTCCAGGCAGAACACACTTCCTGATAGGAAGATGGAAGTAGCTGAAGAGCTGTGCAACATTCCCTTTAGTTGAGGCAACCTACAGACAGACATTAGGTCCTTTTGGATACCTAAATTTAAAAACCCCCACAAAAATCCCATTTATGGCTGTCCAGAAGGCTGCAGCTGGAGCAGATACAATGATCTAGTCTTGGTGTCCCATGAATTTCACAGAATCATAGAAACTGGAAGGGACCATGAGACGTCATTGAGTCTGGCACCCTGCAGTTATGGCAGGACCAACTACCCTCTTAAACCATCCCTGACAGGTGCTTCTCTTGAGACCTCAGGGCTCAGTTACAGTCACACCTGTCTAGGAGTAGAGCCACAGTCTTGTAAAAACTCCAATAAGCATAGAACACAGCTGCCCCTTTGTAGCAACACTTCCTGCTGTGAACGCCTCACTTCTGTGCTCTCCTCCTTGCTCTTTCTATTAAATACAGACTCCAACTGAAGGTCAGCCCTAATGTTTCAGTTGCTGTCAACATGGTGAGGAAGGCTTCTGCTGGGGACTGAGCAATTGTGTTCTTGGTCTTTTCTCCTTGGAAGAATTATAATAAAAACAATAGTCGCAATCCAGGAAAAGCTATGTTATGGGAAACATTGTACAGCTAAGCAATCCTGTCAGGAAATGCCAACATTAAGATTGCATATGCAGCTGTCACTGTGACCTGTGCGTCAATGCTCATCATAATTTTATGATCTTACTGGTGCAGATGGCAACAGTACAACATTTTCCTGACTTAGACACGGAGCTTCCAATAATCTTTTCCATAGTTGTATCTTTGTTGTTGTAGGTTTCTTGTCCAATAAGCTTTAAGCTCCCCTTATGGTGGTCACTCTCCTGCATACACCTTTCTTTCTTTTCAACCAGCAGCATAGCCTTAAGTGCACTTAGCAGATAAAGCAGTTCATTACAAAACTAATTTTCCCTATTTCTCCTGTTAGAATGTGTGACAGATTGTTTACCATGTAAACTTCCACATAAGTAATTTGCACTTTATGACATGGAATAGTACACAGTGCTCAACCGTTTGTTGTGGAGAAATATTGAACTTTTGTAACTCGTGTAATTAGAGTCTACTATAAAGTGTTTTCACAATGGCAGCTTAAAGGTGAACTTGGCTTGTATTCCTCCTTTTTCATTTTTGCGTGCTTTTGACTTAAGAACCACAAGGAATGCTGTCTTGTGAAGGACTCTGGGCTGTGGGGTCACTTGCATGCCATGGGGTCTGGCACCCTCACTGAGGGGATATTGGATCTTTAACAAAAGTGAAGTTCTCGATTAGAAGGCAGTGAGAGAAACTAATCCCCACCCTCGTTACTCAGCTTTCTATCCCTTGCATTGAATTGCTCTAATGTCTCCTGCTGCCAATGTAAAATGGTCACGAAAAGAAACTTACATCTCCTATCCACTGTGAAGAAACAAAAGGAATGACATTTCCTCATGTCTCATCCCAAAGCACCTCTCCTCTGTTTACACTCCATTATTGATATCTTCATCATCTGGATCCATGGCAGGGATGCTCTTGAAGATTTCCACAGAGATTTCAACAATTTCCACTCAACAATCAAAAATCAGCCTGGAACACTCCACACAGGAGACCCGCTTTCTGGATACTACAGTACAAATTAGGGATGGACACATCAACACCAGTCTATACCGAAAACCTACCAATCAGTATAGTTATCTACATCCCTCGAGCTTCCATCCAAAACACATCAGATGATCCATTGTCTACAGCCAAGTCCTAAGATATAACCGCATCTGCTCTGATCCCTCAGACACAGACAGACGTCTTGAGGATCTCTATCAAGCATTCTTAAAACTACAGTACTCACCTGGGAAAATAAAAAAACAAGTGGACAGAGCCAGACAGTACCCCAAAGTCATCTACAGCAGGAGAGGCCCAAAAAAGAAAATGAGAACACCACTGGTCACCCCATACAACCCTCAAGTCAGGATCCCTCACTCTCAAGCCTTGGGAGACAGACCTCTCCTCACCTATGGGCAGCCACCCAACCTTAAACAGATACTCACCAGCAACTACAGACCTAACAACAGAAACATTAAAACAGGCACACACCCTTGCCAACTTTGCCCACATTTGCACTAAGGATACCATCATAGGTCCTAATCAAGCCAGCTACTCCATCAAAGGCTCATTCACTTGCTCATCTACTAATGTGATCTATACCATCACGTGCCAGAAGTGCCCTGACACCTTATACATTGGACAAACAGGACAGTCCCTTCACAAAAGAATAAATGAACACAAAACTGACATCAGAAATCACAAAACAGAAAAACCAGTTGCTGAGCACTTCCATCTTTCTAATCACTCTGTACGTGATTTGTTAATGACCGTACTCAGAGACGTCAGTGGGACATCAAAGCGAAACAGATGAACTGGAATTAATATGCAAATTGGATTGTGTAAAAGCAGGCTTAAATCAAGACTATGGCGGCTTTTCCCATTACAACAGGTAATTTGACTTCTGCCTTCCCAGGGTCTGAACCTTAACAACTACTCTGATTTGCTGTTACTGTATGACCTGGTCCTATGTTTTACATTCCCTTGCATCTGTTTTCATTCCATTTTGTAAGTTCCCCATCTTCAAAGCATCTGATGAAGTGGGATTATCTCCCACAAAAGCTCATGCAAAAATAAATCTGTTAGTCTTTAAGTGCTGCAGGACTCCTTGTTGGGTCCCCCTCCCCCCCTTTGGCATTCTCAACTCTCACAACAGAGAGCTCTGATTGCTGTGGCTGTGACTTTTGCTTTAGACCTGCTTGTGCCACCACTCATGAAGCAATTTGGATGCCTGCAAGGCTGTTTTACACCAGTGATTCCAACATCAGTTGATCTGAATCATGGTGAGGTTTGAAGAGGGTTAAAATTGGGAGGCATAAGGGACTCAGCTGACCAAAGGAGGTTTTCCTGGCTGAGGAAGCTGACTGCATGCATGGACACAGTCAGGTGAGCCTGTATCCAACTCACATTACTGCAGTTCTTGCCACAATTCAGCTTCAAAGTGAGTTATGCCAATTGTTGCCTCTCCAATAATTGCTTGAAGCCCTTGTGTGTGAATTTAAGGTGCTCTTTAGTTGGCTGGAGTGTGGATAGAGGGAACACAATGAATGGAAGTTCATTTGTGTAAGTGGAGATGAGGGCTAATTTAAATATAATCACACATTTGAAAAAGTGCTAGAAAGGTATTTTGTTTCTCAGAGGCCAACTTAGACAGCATCTTGGGAAATGAGTGTCCAATGGGAAGAAAGGAACAACTGGAATCTACTGGTGATAATTGCTTCTGGTGCAGAATTATAGCTCTTCACTTTTACAGTGGAAAATTCTTAGCTTCATTCCCTTGATTGTGTTTCTGGTCTGTGTTAGACTCCTTTTATACGGTGTCGAGAACCTGAATTTGGGAAAGAAGGTTAATTCAAAAGTCAGGAGAACTCAAAAATTTGCTTGTTTGCTTTTTGAGTGACGTATAGCTCTAAAGAATAAACTGTGATGCAGCTCTGTGCTGATCTGTAGAAGTGAGAATACGTTCACATTTCTGTGTGATGAATTGGAGATACTTGTTGAATGCTTGTGAAATAATATGGATTGTACTTGGTGCTTGATTTGCCAGCGCTGAGCTCCGGCATCATCTGGTTTAGCAGTACATAGCCCTGGTACCTCTGGGCTTGCTGCATCAAATTATGAAAGTTAAATAAAAACAAAATAATTGCTTGATCTCTGGCACCTAATTGCTCAAGTCTTGGTGCCTCTCATTACAGATTAAGCACTGGTGGTACTACAGCAACCAAGCACCAAGTAGTGAGTGTTCTCTTGGGAAATCATTTAAATTGTTTTGTGACACTAAAGGCCACTAGATGTCAGTGAAGTCACCTCCCTGAAAGCAGATGGAAGGAAGAAGAGCAAAGAGCATCCTTCCACAGTACGGATCCGACTGGTGCATCTAGCACTGATTTCTCCATGGCTGATGAATGACTCAGATCTAAGCTGGTGGCTTGGCTTTTCTGTACCTCAGCAGCAGAGAAGTGCACATTTTGACTCATCTTCCAACCTTATTAGAAAGCATTGCAGGCCCCTGCTCCATTTTCAGAGCGCGCCTTTGTTCTTCTGCTAACTATAGGATGTGATCTATCTTTTCCTTTCGGTGCAGGACTCATGGGATTTCAGGCAGGACAAAGGACTCTCCACTTGCTCTTTCGGTCCAGCCCTCTCCCCTTGACACCCCCCCCCCCATTTCCATAGGAGTGTTCCTTTGGAGTCTTACCTCCTGATGACCAGTTTTCTTCAAGCAGTCTCTTACCTTAGTGCCCTACCCTTACCAAGTATTTCGGCAATCCAGCTTAATGTATCGTTTGAATCAGCCAGGTTAGAGAAAAGAGTTTGTGCAATTTCCTACTGGGAATGAGGTCTTGCTTAATAACGGAGTGTGAAAGACACAGAATCATTAACCTCAGAAGTGAATCTCCAGTTGGTTTGTTCCCCAAGTAGAGCCCCTTCCTGTAAACCAAGAGGTATCTTGCTGGAGGGGAGGAGGAGCAGCAGCAGCAGGAGGATGAGGATGAGCAGGATCCAATTCTGTGACCTAGTGGGAGTTTGCCATCTGAGTGAAATTGCTAAAATAAGACAGCAGGGAGCGGCGCACATGCACAGCTGGAGAATGAGGTGGAAGCTTGGCTGCTGTCAGTAATGAACTATACTCTACACCCAGGAAATGATGCTCTTTGACAGCTTATAACTAGATCACATGTGAACAGAAGTATAATGAAGCCAGCAAAAGGCACCTCGCTGCTGCCAGGACAATCCCTGTGCTGAAGTTCAAAACCCTTCTGTAAATCATGGAGGTGTGAGAGTTCTTTAAACAAAATGTTTGCAGGAATTTCATAATGGACAGTGATAGGCTGCCCTTTAATACAAGGGTCACTTCCAAAGACCATATACTGTAACTATTAGTATTGTGATGGTACCTAGTGTTCCCATGACTCTAGGTGCTGTACAAATGTAATAAGAGACACTCCCGACTCCAAGGAGTTTACAGTCTAAATAGACAAGTGTAACAGGCTGTTCCCCAGATGTGGTCTAGTGGGCCACTGTGACCCCCAGCCCCCACTTCCTACTCCTGAACCCTGATTCACCCTGCTCTGCCAAGTAACCACTTGCTCCTGAGTCAGTCCACTCCAGTTTTGTGCGTGCAGTCAGTCCCAAGCAGTAGGGGTGTGCCCTCTGAGGGACAATCCCTAAGTGAGCCCCATCAGCCCGCATTAGCACACCAGCAGCCACTGTCTGCAGAGACTGGGACCTACTCCCAACCACCTTACACTTAGCTCCATCCATTTAACAAAGAAATGGATTGTGCCCAGCCTTCTTCATTCACACCTTTTAAAAATCACACAACTTTAGATAAAACAACTAGAGATCAGATTACAATTCTAAGTGAGAATAGGGCTAATCAAGGTAGAAACAATATATGAGTAAGGAGAGACCACAAGGAAAGTTAAAACATGCCTACTAACCTAAAATCTCTACCTAGACTGACCTCATTGTCCAACTTTGTGCTTAAGATGGTTGGACTGTCAGATGTTTGTACAGCCAGTCTCTCTCTGCCTGAGATCAGGCAGGGCCAGATCTTGCTTGAAGCTGTTTCAAGATGGAGATTCCCAGGCAAAAAGCCCCAAATAGTTCTAAGTGTCTCTCTTTGTTTCTAAACCTCTTTGACCCCTCCCTATCTGGGCAGTGGCGATCTCTTTGTCCTGTCTCAGCCAGGGAGTTCAATTAACATTATTTTTGTTGCCTCCTTCACGTACATGCTTGCTCACAACTGTGGCTGTTTTCATGGTACTGGAAAAGAGTTCTGTCTCTCTCCCTCTTGAGCCATGCAAAACATGCCACATATCTGTGCGCATATATGATTCAGGAAACCTGATACCATTGTAATCAGAATAGGCTGTGAACGTTCATAAAGGAAGCTTGCATGGCCTAATTTGCATACCTTCATACAACCACAGTGCACAGGTGAATGGAAATGTTAAGCAGATTATACCCTAGGGCTGCACAGATATGCATCCCATCACAATAACAAGTGGAGAACAGGGTTGACTTGCACAGAGGCTTCCTTAACATTACAGAGTTTGCAAAGTATGGAATTGCGCACAGGTCACCCAAATGTATTTAATGTGCCTTTCTCAGAATACCTTCCACATTCTAATCCTTCTGGTGAAAAGAAGTCGTAACATGGTTCAAGAGCTCAAATTGAAGGCAGAACAAATTCAGACTTGAAGTAGGATGTAAATTAACAGCAAGAGTAAATATTGGAACCATTTATCAAAGATTGTGGTTGATTCTCCATCAACAATTCTCAAATCAAGGTTGGAGGTTTTTTCTAACAGATCCATAGATTCCAAGGAAAGAAAGGACCACTGTGATCATATAGTCTGACTTACTTTCCCCACAATCATTCCTGGAGTCGCCTTTCTTTGTAGTATGGGGCGTGACTCAATTGCTGGTGGTTTCTATGTACCTTTAAAAGGCTTTTTAAATCATGATTTGTTGCAGGAGTGGGTGAGTGAGGGTCTGTGGCCTGCATTGTGGAGAAGGTCAGACTGGATGAACGTATTGGTCCCTTCTGGCCTTGCAGCCTATGAGTCTACAGAGCAAATCTTTTAGCAAAACACTCAAGCTTGATTTAATAATAGCTAGCAATGGACACATGCTCTGATTTCTGTGCTGTCTTATAGAGGAGGTCAGAGTAGGTGATCACAACGGTTGCTTCCCAACTTGGACTCTATAGTGCTATGAGTGTACAACTATAAGGAGCTTTACAACTGAAAGGAAATATGCTTTTTGGCCACTTTTCATATCTGTTTTCTAATTCTCTCCTTAAGCCAGGCCTCAACATTATACAGTATTACACACTATTGCATGGGGATTATACATTCTAATCATAATCGCACAATAAATACTTCATGTAATTAGATATTCTGCATATAATCAGAAATTTAAAACAATACTTAATCACCAAAACAATTCAAACTGCTTGGGACTTGATGAAGGGGGTTAATGGGTTGGAAGCCAGATGCTAAGGTGAAAAGAAGCCAGGGTTTCAGACACCTTTTTTTCTGCTTTTTTTTTTTTTTTAAACAAAACAAAATGATTTTAGAATAAAGAGGTAATTAATTCTCCTTCCTCAATCCCCTCCACAAACTGTATGCATAGGCTGTCTTTATTCTTTTTAAACTGATTTTGAAACTGTTTGAGAGTGGCTCTTGGCTTTATTTTAAATTGACCTGTGCTTCCAGGTCAAATACTGGAACTCCTGGTCATAAGGCCTAATGTTCAGTGACCTGATTTTCAGAGCTGTAACACAGTGTTTTGCGGCCCGAGGCACGTACCAATCGGAACACGCCCCTTCCCATTAGGGACTCAGAGCTAGTGCCACAAAGCCGCCCCTTTTAATAGAGCAGCTCCACTGAGCCACTCCGGGCCTCCCGGGGCTTTGCCCTGTTGGCCCCGCCGTAGTTACAGCTCTGCTGATTTGGGCTATGCTGGCTGTCTGCTAAACCCCAGTAGTATGATCAATGCTTGGGAAAACACAGGAAAGTAACAAAATATTTTTGGAAAGGAAAGAATGGTCTTGTGATGGAGGTATAGGACTGAGTAAGGGGTGCTGGGTTTTCTTCCCAGACTTGCTATGGGTTGTCATATCACCTTGGGCAAAGTATCTCTATAGGGACATGGGAATTGCCAGCCTGAATTAAATCTGAGGTCTTCCACTATCCCAGTTGTCAGAAAGGGGGGATCATCAGATGATTTGGAAGATGGTAAAACAGCCCCACATTAGCAGATGGGATAATGTGCCTCCAACATCAGGTCTCCTCTTGATCTCTCATATTTAGAGATTGGTGATCCCCAGTCCCCAGGAACAAATGAGAGGTAAGGGCTTTGGTGTACCTGCCTGGAAAGCAATTCAGAAAAGTATCTATTAGTCATGATAGAATAAAGGCGCAAGGCTCTGATTTGTACTGTTAGAAATTCTGCAATGTTGAAAACATAAGAGCCCCCTCTCAGCCTTTATAACAAATACAGTGGTGATTCTTTTGAGTGCTTGACTGTATCTAGCCCACTCTTGGTGCACGTGACCATGCAGTTGGATTAGAATCCCGTGTCCCATTCACGTGCATCCTGAGTAGCTTGATGCTTCAGACGAAGAGCCTAATGGTGTGGAAGAGGCCTTTACCACCACTCAGTACCCTCTCATTGCTCAGGATGGCAAAACAGAGTTGCTTTTCATCCACCTCTACGCATCCATCCTTTTGTTACAATCTGCTGTAGTGAATTGCTTACATATTAGTGCTAGGTAGCTTCGTTGTGTATTAGCATTAGCTAGATAGGGTGGTGGGTGGACAGTGTGTCCACATTAGTATTGGTTAGTTAACTAGTTTGAGTAGGTGCCCGTTCACTAGTTATGAGTAGTTTTGGGGAAGGTTTTACCTGCCTTATTTGTTTGGGTGTTTTTTCTTGACTGGGATCTTCTTCCTGGTGCTGGGACTTAGGGATGTCTTATCATGACCTGCCCAGCTTTAAGAATTGCCTCTCTTACCACATGGTGATACCAAGGAATGATGCCAGTTTTGTCTTGGGAAATCCCATATTCCTAACAGATACTCTTGGTATGTCCTTTTCTGAAAGGCCTTTAAACACTAGGGAGGTACATTTAAACTGTTTGTGAGATCTCTTCATGTTGTTGGCCTGCAGCCCACGGCAGGGCAGATTCCCACATGTGTTCTGGCCAGAAGCATTCCTGAGGGTTCTAGTTCCACTAACTCCCAGGATCTATCTTTGAAGAAAATTCTAGTTTTGGATTCCGGTAAGACTCTTTAAACAAAGTCCTTGGAGGAACAGAAGCATCACACACCTGAGAAAACTGGACAGATCCCTGGAAGAATTCCTTGTAAGAAGCAGTCCTCATCACCCATGTTCTGAGGAGATTCTACAACCCAAACTGGGTACTATGGGCGCTCTGAAGGAGTGCAATACTAATACCTCAGGTCTGTCTATAGATTCAAAGCTAGCTCCCTCCAGTGCTTAGAGCAGCAGATTATGTCGTACCTCAGCATCCAGCAACAGGTTTTACAAGACCAGCCTCCTTGAACATTGATCTTCTTGATGCTACTCACTTCCGAACCACAGGGGTCCATACTGGGAACCTGGCACCATCAACCCATATGGTCTCCAAGCTGAAGTTTAAATCTCTTTCCCTTTCGGTGCTAGGGAAGACTGCAGTATCAAGTGAACTTCAGGGGGTTACAGCTGGAACGTCCTCTGTTGCCCACAGGCCTGATTGTCCTTTCCCTGTTACTAATAGCCCTTGCCACACGGGCTTTCAGTGGTTCCTCAGGGCCACCTGCCTGTTGGCTCACCTAGTACCCAAGCACTCCAGCTTCAGTAGCCCCTCCTTGAGATCCAGAATGCTTGTTTCCATCTTCTCATTCCCCTTGTGGGAACGTTTCCAAGAGCCCCTCCATGTGGGTTTTGAGGCCTTCATTCAGGGTTGGGTATCACAGGAAGCATGAGGGTAGGCAAATGCCTTCTTAACTTTTTGCCAGTGGGACCCCAGGTACTTTTCCCTACAGCTTTCCAATATGACCTTATTGGAACCCCTGAGGTCCTCACCAGCCAAGGTACCATAATTCCACACCATGTCCTAGGACAAGAAACTCCTCCATACAAACACCCAAGGGCATCTCTACTTGCTTGAATCTGTGAGGACTTCTGGTGGGGAGAAGCATCCTCTGGCTGAGAGTCTAGCAAACCTATGGTTATATTGTCCTTGTCCCCGGATGTGATGAGGGTCCATTCTATGCCATCTCACTCTGATGGCTACAAGAGCATTCAAGACTTGTTCAGCCATATAGCTGCTGGTTCCCTTGAGATACTGATAGATGAACTGCAAGAGACTCCACACAAACTTTTGGTCATTCTCCATGTGTCTAGGCTTTGGTGCATGACTCTTCCCATCAGTGAGACTCTCATTGGCTATGTCTGCAGTACAGGACTTTAAGTCGACTTAATAAATCTACTTAAAGTCAAGTTTGTTAAGTCAACTTAGTGAATCCACACTTCTCTGAAGTTGACTTAACAAAGTTGGTAAAGTTGACTTAAAGTGTCCTAACAAAAAATGTGTTTGCTTAAGTTGACTTTACTAAGTTGACTTAAGCAGGCACATGTTATTACATAAGGCTTCTTAAGTCAACTTCGATGGCCACGTTGCTTTAAGTCAGCTTAATTAAGTCGACTTAATGCCTAAGTTGCTTTAAGAGTGAGTCATTAGGTTGACTTAAGGAAGCCCTTAAGTCGACTTAATAATTTCCAAATGTGGCCAGGGAGTTGCTTAAGTCAACTTAAGCCCCTAGTGTAAAAATATGCGTAGATTCTGCCAAACGTATGTGCAGACACCAGCAACGTAAATGGTTCGAGGTGCCACACACTGGAGAGGAGTACCTGTATGCACTTCGAGTACCTGACTTGCTGGTTGTTGTGGTAGGTCTTGAGAAGAACAGACAACAGTAATTAAGAATGGCTCTGAAAGAAAAGGGACCAAAATGGCTCTTTTTGGATGTAGAAATGAGTTGCCCACTAGCCTACAATTCTGAATTGCAAATTATTAAGTGTTAGTGGTCTGTTATGATTCTTTGAACTACAATAAAATTTCATACTTTATCCTTAATCTTCCTCAGAAAAAGAGGAGTCTATATCTTCAGTTGAAGAAGGACTGTTAATTACTAGGATCTCCCAGCTGGCTCTGGGTGCCACTGACACTGCATCTCTTATCACTGACAACTACAGTTGTTATGAGAAGAGCAACCTGGCTCTATACTTCTGCCATCGGACAATCATGGAGGATCTTCCTTTTGAGGGCCTGGCCCACTTTCGTGTGAAAACCAATAAGGCTGTTAACTTGTTCAAGGATTTGTATGCCATACTGCATTGTTGTGTGAGTTATATACTCCTAGGAGAAAACAAACACAACCTCATGTTTATTCCAAACAGAGACGATCACCCTGTACCTTCTTCCACTGAAGAGCCATACAGCCCCCTAGAGAAGGTGGCATTTTCTAAAAAAAGGAGACTTTCTTCCTTGGCTATCCCTCTTTAGCAGCTGCATCCAAACAATCCTCTTGACGTGTTGGTCAGGACTTCCACTAAGATCAATTAACCATAGGTAGACTTCCTCTGCCATCCCTTGAGAATTGCCTTTCATTTTATAAGGAGTCATGAAATCTAACAGACTGCTGGATCCCACAGAGAGTCTCAGTTGAATACTTCATTCAGTTCCATACTGTTGCCTCTTCCCATCACTTTCTCCACCTCTCTCCCCTCACAAGAGACTGTTACATCAAGAAATGAAGTCAATCCTATCTCTTGGGGTAAGAAAAGACAGTTCATTTCAGCATAAGAGAATGGGTCTCTTCTCCATTTTCTTCCTTATATAGAAGAAAAAGGGATGGGTGTAGCTCTCTTCTGAATTTGAGTGGGGCCAATGTTTTTATCTGCCAATTCAAATTCAGAATGTTTGTCTCCGTAATTCCATCTCTAGATCCACAGAACTGGTTTGTGATTCTTGACCATAGGATATCTATTTCCACATCTCCAACATATCTCACACACATACGTAAGATTCCAGATGGGATAGAGCCACTACCAGTACAGATTTGTGCCATATAGTGTCTCTGCAGCACTAAGAGGGTTCACCATTAAAGGTGTAGTGGTCATTGCAGCCCCTCTGAGAATAATTTGCCCAGAATGACTGGCTCATCGGAGAAAAATAGTTTTAACAGAGAAGAGGCCAGTTTGTTGCTTTCTTCAGCTTTTTCTTGCCTTTAGATTAGCCCAACAAAGAAACATCATAGTTAACACCAGGGGCATCGCTGGCGCTGGGCTTATGGGGCTCAATGCCTGAGTCCCTTGCCTGCTGTTGGGCCACTCGCAGTGGCGGCAGACTTACGTGGCTCGAGCGCCAAGTCGCAGCGCACCGAGCCCTGGGTCTTTTCTCGGGCCAGCAGCACTTTGGTTAACACCTAAATAGGTAGAATTTATACAAATAGTATTAGCTTTTGCTGCTATGGGGTCGTTTTGCCTTGAGAGATTGGAGGCCATGTCCATCCTTATCCATCATCTCTACAAGCAAAGACAACCACCATATGGGGGGGGGGGAAATGAGCGTGGGGGGGCCATGTGCTCCTTGCCCTGATTTCTGCCAGGATTTACATGCTCTGCCCTGAAGCCCCCTGCAAAGCACCAGAACTGATTAGCAGTTGAGCTTCTACCTTCTATGTTCATGGTATGGAAACATGAAGATAATCAGTCTGAATTCATGGTCTCAGCCGCCACTGTAGGCCAAAAGACTCCAGCCTTTCAAGCACATGGAGTATGTACACTCCAGGAGAGGAATCACTGTGGACAATGCATATCAAAGAACTCCTGTTACTGTAAAGTTGTCATTTTTCTTTTCCTATCAGGACTGGAAGCCATTGTTATATGAATGAGAATCTGGCCCTGGCAGGACCTGTCCTGTCCCTACTTGTTGCCACACTAGTCCTTTCTCTCCTCTGCATGTTCCCTTCTCCCTGTTCCTGTCCTAGAGACCAAAATGTTTCCATGTTGAGTGGCAAAAAACAGCAATAGTGACTGTGGACATGAATCCTGCTCCCTGATGGGCTCTCACACAACAAACCACAGAGGGATTCAAGAACAGCCTTTTAGTCACTTTTACTTTCCTGCTTGTGATGCACATGTGGGAGAATGAACAGATAGGGCAACAGCACAGGAAATGCAAGTGGATGGGAGGAGAGGAACTGAGCCAAATCGCAGAGAAATTAGAGAAGAAAAATCTTAGGCACTTTCATGTCCTTTGTCTAGCCCTAGTCTACAGTTGGGGCTTTTTCAGTGGCAGTCGACTGCCAGTTACACAAGGAATGTAAAATTCCTTGTGTAACTGGTAGTGACTTCCTTAGCCAGCTTTACACGTTGGGGGAGAGCCAACTTCCGAGAGTGGTGGGGCAAGTTCATGCTCGCCGCAAACCACTTCTGGAACGCTGAACTGACAACTGTGATTTTGCCTCCATCACTGAAGACATACCCTGAGAGACCAAAAAATGAATGAATGCGCTCAGCAGACTATTCCCTAGAACTGTATCTAGTTTTAAATGTCCTCAATGATGAGGTTGCTTCACCTGAATAGATCTTTCTGCAGTATGGCCTAAATTTTACCTTGCTGCATTTTTATATCATTACTCAGGGATGATGGGGATGGTGTGTCCATGGCTGAATGAGCCAAGTTGGCACGTTCTGGTGCATAAAGTCGTGTGGCAGAATTGTGATGCAATGTCTTCTGAGAGTGACCGCCCACCTAAGATGGGCTGAAACTAGTCCTCTCTGTTAAAAGTTTGGTGATATAAATGCAAATGATACTGAGAGGAAAAAAAACAAAACAAAAACAAACAAAAATCCCTGCATTTATCATGGACTGCTAAAATAACCCTGCTAATCAAAGACTACTGGATTCTAAAACAACCCCCTAAAACATAGCAGTATCGCTATGGAAACATAGGCTCTCAATACAGAACTGCAGTGTACAGTGATACATTTTAATATGGGGCAAATGAATGACACTTGTCCACATATAAGGGTCTGGTTAATATTTACTCACGGCTGTAGTGGGCACAGGACATTTTCAAAGAGATGAACATGCGTGATGTGGTATTTGGCTGTTTCACTTGTATGCTTGTGGGGACTGAAGGATTCTGAAAAGCAGTTAGTAACTAAATTGTGAGTCCTTGCTGCTTCTGAGGAATATGAGGGTCTCGCACTGGAGACAGAAATCTGTCAATGCTATTTAACAATAATTAGCATTTACTGCTAGTGAAATATACCTGACTGCTAGCCCTGAAGGCCATCTACCGATCCACAACACGTGCACTTTGGAAGGCACCAGGCAAGCTCCATCCACCCACCCCCACTCAGTGTCTTACCTAATCTAGTCAATTTTAAAAGGGATAGCCGTGTTAGTCTAGTCCAGTGAAAAAACAAACAAGGAGTTGTGTGGCACTTTAAGACTAACAGATTTATTTTTTTGCATAAGCTTTTGTGGGAGAAGATCCCACTTCCTCAGATGCTTCGAAGATGGGTGAACTTACGTC
>ML681982.1:0-151086 GCA_007922195.1 Podocnemis expansa
TGTTATGCGGTCTTGGGTAAAAAGTAGGTAAGTGAATACTTTGATTTTCATGGAAATCTGAAATCACCTTAGGTAAGAATTTCGAGACTGGACATAAGGAGACTTTGTCCTTGTAAAAAATGGTACAAGGAGGATTGCATTTCACTGCATTTCTCTCTCCAGCTCTTCTGGCTGATGTAATGTTTACCAAAAATGCTACTTTGAATGAGATGTGATGCAAGGAACAAGTTGCCAGAAGTTCGAACAGCTGAGTAGTTAACGCATGAAGCACTATGTTGAGATTCCAGGAACCACGGTAAGTCGAATTGGCGGGTAAAGTTTATGAAGGCCCACTAGGAATCTTTTGATTGTTGCAGGACTAAATAAGGAGGCCTGCTCTAGGTGATCATGGAAAGCAGAGACTGCTGACAAGTGAACTCAGATAAAACTGTTGGAGAGTGAAGATTTCTTCAAATGTAGCAGCTAGTCTGGAATCTGAGGAACAGGTGCTTGATTAGGAGGGACCTCATTACTTGCACACCAATGGGAAAAACATGTCCACTTTTGAACATATGATTTTCTGGCTGTCGGTTTTCTGCTATATAATAGGACACATTGTACCTCTTCTGAACACGTGGTGTCTGTGAGATGGAACCAGCTAGGAAGCCCTGCTGTGAGGTGGAGTCTTTGGATGTCTGCATGTTGCCACTTGACGTAGAATTGATAAAAAAAATCCTTGGTTTGGGGACGTTGAATTGGTTTGCATGCCAGTAGATCGAGAAGCAGCAGAAATAAAATTTGTCTGTGCTAAGCCGGTGCAATTAGCATCATAGTGGCTCGATCCACTCTGAGTTTCTGTATTACCCTGTTTATGAGTGGTGTTGGTGGAAACACATATAGAAGACTGTGTGACCAGTCTGTGAGAAAAGCATCGCCAAGGGAATGTGGATCATTTCCATCCCTGCAGCAGAACTGAGGGCATTTCCTGTTGTGGGGAGTAGCGAAAAGATCTATTGCCAGAAAACCCCATTTGCAAAAGATATTTTGAAGCACCTTGTTGAGTTGCCATTCATGGGCTACAGGAAAATTTCTGCTTAGTGTATCCGCAGTGGTGTTTTGAGTTCCTGGTACCTGGGTGGCCGTTACATGGATTGCATTTCATATGCGCCAATTCCAGAGTTTGACAGACTCTGCGCATAGGGAGGGCAATGTTGCTCCTCCATGATGGTTTATGTAATATACACCAGCTAGATTGTCTGTCAAGATTCTCACTAGTTTTCCTTGAATTTTTGACAAAACATGTCAACAAGCCTTTCTGACTGCTCTCATTTGAAGAATGTTTATGTGCAGAAAAGTTTCTGCCCTTGACCACTTCCCTTGTACTGACTGAGTGTCTAGAGGGGCTCCCCATCCCGTGAGGGAGGCATTGGTCATTATAACTACGGTTGGTGAGGTTGAGTAAAAGGTACTCCTTGGAGCGGGTTGGTTTAGTTTTGCCACCAATTTAATGACTCTTGGATGTCTATGGGAACCATGAGTTCTTTGTTCAGGTTGTGGAAGTGTGGTTTGTAGACGCTGGCTAGCCACGCTTGAAGGGCTCTCATTCTTAGTCTGGCACTTGGGACAACTGCCGTGCAAGCCACCATGTGCCCTAAGAGTTGTAACACAGTCCTTGCTGTTATCTTTGATGCCATTTGGATTTGTTGTACCAGGTTTGTGATGAGCTGAATTCAAGATTGTGGCAAGTATGCTCTGCCTGTTGTGGAGTCTAGAACAGCACCTATGAACTCTATTGATTGCGTTGGTATGAGGTTTGATTTTTCCTTGTTTATCATCAGTCCAAGTTCTTTGAAAAGATTTAATGGGGAGACAGCCTGCACACACTGGTGCTTGGACATTGATGTTATGAGACCATCATTGATGTTATGAGACCACCATCTAAATATGGATAAATCCCTATTCCAGGGCCGTAACTGCAGCGGGGAGAAAGGGGCTTTGCCTCAGACACGCTGGAGCAGCTCAACAGAGCCACTCATTTAAAATGCGTGTTTCGCTGCACCGGCCCCAGGTGCCACTAGTGATAAGGGGCACGTTCTGATCGGAACATGTCCCGGGCAGCGAAACAGCATGTTACTGTTCTGCTTTATTCCTCAAGTGCAAAGGTGTGCCGTGACAACTGCGAGGACTTTGGAGAAAACTCTCGGTGCTGTGACTAAGCCGAATGGGAGAACTTTGTATTGGTAACTTCAGTTCTCGAAGGTAAACCTTAAGGATCACCTGTGGGAAGGATGGATTGTCACATGAAAATAAGCATCTTTATGGTCAAGGGCTGAAAACCAGTCCCCCCACCAGCATAGGAATTATAATATTTAGAGTTACCATTTTGAACTTGTCTTACAAATTTGTTTAGGGGCCTAAGATCTAAAATTGTCCTCCAAACCCCCGTTTTCTTCCCTATCACAAAGTATCGGGAGCAGAATCTGGAACATTTGAAATTGATAGGTAGGGGTTCAATGGCTCCTAGATGGAGAAGTTGGTGTATTTCCTCCCTAAGGATCATATGTGAGAGGGGTCCCTAAAGAGGGACAGGGATGAGGGGTGGTAGGGGGTGAAGGAATGGAGTAGAATGCTCAAATTTTAAGATTTCAAGAACCCATTTATCTGTTGAGATAGCAGCCCATGCATTCTAATAATTTGAAAGACGAAATTCAAAATTTACATCAGTAGTGGGTATGCTGACAGGTGGTAGGGATTTTTCAGACCCTCAGCTACCCCCTCAGAATTGTGATTTGGGGGGGTGGGGGTGGTTGGTTTATAGATGATGGCGTAGTTTGTTCATGCTTATTTGCTCTTTGTTTATTTCTTGGGTGTTGATCATATTGTTTATGACTGAAAATGGGTGGATTGTAAGTACAATAGCAGCATTGATAAGGTGCAGTGCGGTTTTGGTTCTTTTTAAAATATGGGGCAAATATGCCCAGAGTGCACAGGGTAGCGCAGGAGTCCTTCATAGAGTGAAGTACCTCAGCTGTCTTTTGCCAGAATAAATGTGTTTTCTCGAAAGGTAATTCCTCCATTTTACTCTGCAGGTCCTTAGGAAGTGCTGCAGTATGAAGCCAGGAGACTCTGCATAACACCACTGCTGTACTCTCATTCTTCTTTGAACACTGCTAGACTGCATTCAGTAATAGGTGTCTTCATGCCGGAGCGCTGGATTGGTCGGAAAACTTTTGTCCAAGCCTGTCAGGAGAGGGCAGGTGGCCACCACCCCTCGCACAACCCCATGCCTATATATGTGGCTGCCTTCCAACCCCTCCTCAGTTTCATTTCTTCTGCCTTGCATGTCAGATCTGGCACTTCCTGCTGCTTGCAAATCACAAGCAGCCTGTCCTCCTCTTTATGAGTTTTTCGCCCAGCTGAGAGCACCTCTTTGTGGACATAGTTCCACCACAGAAACCCTCCACCCTCGGACCGGAACATCATTCAATCATGCCAGGGTTCAAACACTTTGCCAAGTATGGCAGGGTCTTCCTCTGAGATGATCCCCACGGGAAGTGCCTCAGGTGCCTGGGGAAAGACCATATGGTCTCAGCCTGTTCCCTGTGCCTCTCTTTTAAACCTCAAACCATCAAGGAGAGGGAACAACAGCGCCATGCCGTAGCCTCTGAGGAGGCTTGGCACTCTCCACTCAAGGCTTCGGGTTCCCACCCAGTGCCAAGACCCAGCTCAGCACCAGAGAGTACATGGCACTGTACCATTTGTAGCCACTGCTGCACAACGTCGGTGCTAACTCCGGAACCCCAGCAGCAACCTGGTACCCCGGCACCTTGGGACCGCTCAACATCGCCTCTGGGCAGCCTAGCACCACCAGTACCCGGATTACCTGGCGGCACAGCTCGGTTCGGCCGGTACCCCAATCACCCCGGCACCATTCACCGTCATCTCCAGCACTATTGGCTCGGTACAGCCTGGCCTCGCTGGTGCCAAGTTCATCCCAGCACCGGCCACAGTTATCCTTGGCACCGCGGGCTCGCTATAGCCCGGTGCTGCAGGAGCGGGAGTCCTCTCAACCAGCCAGTCCCCCTTCCCTGGGCAAGGACTTGCCACGGGGCCGTGCGGAGTCACTCCTAGTGCCGTCCACCCCTGAAGCGGTGGAGGCTGCTCGAGCCCTCCTCCTGCTCCCCACACCACCTGCCCCAATCCCAGCTAGAAGGGACAGACCGGCCTTTACGTGTAACACCTGGATTCAATGTGGGCGCTGCTCTCCCTTGCCATATAGCCCCCCGTCTTCCACTCCACTGGAGCCCGGTACCGTAGGGCCATCCCCATGGCAACATATCACTTTGCCATCGCCGATACCGCCCCTGGAGTCTCTGTCTCCTTCCCCCATTTCCAACCTGGAGGAAGGGCCTTCAAGGGGCTCTAAACGACCCCGGCACCGTACTTTGGCGCCATTGCCGTTCCGTTTCCACCCACAGGAACAGTCCCCCCGGGAGACTCCCTGTCCATCATGGCAAGCTCCCAGTACCGCTTTGTCCCAGGCACTCGGGTCCCATACAGGGAATCTGTCAGCACACTTTGATTTGTTGCGCCATCTAGGAATGGAGGTACAGCACTCGGGTCCCCCTCCGGATACCCTCTTTGGGCCAGCCTTTGCCTCCGCAGAACCCTTGACAGTCCCACTCCACCCGAGCATCTGGGACCTCACATGTTCCCCGTGGCAGCGTCCAAGCTCTACTGCCGCAGTTTCAGACATGGCAGGCATTAAATACCGGATCCCTGAATTGGACTTTCCCTCCCTTGCCGATCACCTGGTTCACCCAAGGGACGTGGTGCAGATGGCGCTGGGCCCAGGGGAGCCCCCTAGTGACCCCCTTCCATCTTCCAGGGAGGCCAGGGAATTGGATCTCTTGGGCTGCAAGGTCTACTCCTCCTCGGCCTTTCAACTGCGAGTGGCAAACAATCAAGCCATAACCAGCAGATACTTGCTGGACGTGTGGGAGTCAGTTGCAGAATTCCAATGCTTACTCCCACCAGAGGCCAGAGAGGAATATGATGCCGTCCTAGAGGAAGGTAATATAATTTCCCAAGACCTCCTCCTCTTGGCCTACAACGCGGTGGATACAGCCGCCCGCACTATGGCCTTGGCAGTAACTATCTGCCAAGTGGCCTGGCTCAGGGATGCTAGAGCGCCCCCTAATGCACAGCAGGTGGTTCTTGAGCTGGCTTTTGGAGGGGATGCCCTGTTTCCCCCAGAAACCGTATCTGTGTTGGGCACCGCTCGGGACCCCAGGGGAGAGACCAAATGCTTCGGCCTCCTCCCTCCTGGACCCAACCCTCCGACATAAGCCCTCACCCTCAAATTCCCACTCATCTACATCATCGTGGGAACACAACGAAATTTTCCTTTCCTCCGTCATCACCCCACTGCAAGGTGCTGAGACCCCCTTCCTCTCTCACCTGCAGTAAAGGTGTCCACCCAATTGGCTGCCACCCTAGTTTCGAGTTATCCAGGGTACAATAAGACTTCAGTGCATTGTCGCAGTGGACAGTTGATGCCCTCTCCCTTCCTTGGGAGGGGGAATGGGGCTCAATTGGGACCAGCTTCCCTCCCTTGCTACTGCAACCATGAGTGCAGTAATTCTGGCCATGCATTCCCCCCCCCCCCCACTCGGGTCAACACGGGCCGCACCAACCAACCCCCCCCCCCCCCATCATCTGCACCGTTAGTACATCGGTACTGGCGCCCACACCTACATATCCTCAGGAGCTGCTACCTCGGGCACTTCTCACCCCTCTTCTCAGATTCCCTTCAACCAACAACCCCTGCACTGTTCGTGTCAGAATGGGTCTTGCCAGGGACAAGAGCGTCCCGTAGTAGCCCCAGCCACTGCTGCAGAGGCTCCGACATGTGCATACATGGCATTCACCTGGATGCAGAACCACTCCTGTTTACCCAGATGCCCTACATCAGGTAGGCCCCATTCTCGATTCTGGGTCGGGGGGGACACCTTCGCTAGCATACCATCGACACACTGGGCAGCCAGCTCTACTGGGGCTCTCGACACCTCAGCTTGATGAGAACCTCCACTACCCTACCCGTTAAGCGGGTCACGTCCACATCATCATGGTGGACCTTAGCCTCCAAGGAAGGCCAAGGCAGAGTGATCCAACCCCTGCAACCCTATATCCCCCTCTTTCCTCATGGAAGCTGAGGCTCCGTAACAGCCCCTTCCATAGCGGGCAACCTCAGCTGTTAGCAGGACGCCTATCCTAGGAGTCCTCGTCCTAGGTCCACCCTACCAGAAGCGGTGGTCAGCCCTCCATATACCACCCCCCCCCCTTCACTCGAGAAGCAGAGACCTAGTGTACCTGAGTGGAACCTTCCAGATCAGGGAACCTACAGGGACAGTGCCAACGTTGCCTTCCCCTTGGAAGAGGAACAGCGGTGGGATACCTTATCTTGGGCCTTCCACTTTAGCATCCACCTTTCTGGCCTCAGTCCCCCATCATAGCCAGGTAGAAGGCTGCACTCCAAGCATGGAAGATCCTCCAGCAAGTTGCTTGTACTCCCCACCTAGCCTCCCTGCCTTTAGGACACGTATCCTGGCAGGGCACTGTCCCTTGGGCATGCGTTCATCCGTTATATTTGCTTGGGGCCCTACACTTCAACCATCAGGTCACCTCCATGCGATGTTGATGACCTTACCAGGACCCTTGTTTCCCTCACCCTCCTTGAGGGACCAGATGATATATGTTGCTCATATTATATATAATAAACAGAGGGAAACAGATTACAGTTCCTGTTTCTGAAATACTCAGAATTCAGAGGCTTGTACCCCCCACGAGGAATGCCATCTGGTTCCTCGACTGGAAATAACCCTCCACATCGGGTTCTCTAACCCAGGATACCTCTGGGATTCCATGGTCGATACTCTGCAGGAAGTTTTGCTTCCTAGGTGATCGAAAGATGACTTCTCCGTCCCCTGACAACCATATTTGGGGGGGGGGGGGTAGCTCCACATCAACGTGTCTTTCCCCTGGTGCTCACGTTGGCACAATGTAGCTGTGAAACCATCCTTTTGGTGGTGCCCTAGGCACGCAAGACCGTACCCCTACACAGCATCTCTACGAGCCCTTTGGCCACCTCGACTGGATAGCCACGTGATAGCTGGCATCCTTCCCAACCTCCCTTTCCCCTTTTGCATGCATCCTCGTGATGCTGGAATCCCACAGGATTACAGGCCAAGAAGCAGGCTCTCTCTCGCTCCCTCTCCGCGAGTTCTCACGTTACCCAGTCTCTTATAGGTACCACACCATCAGCACCACCCCAGGCCATTCTGCTGCCTTGTGGGGTGCTAGTGTCCTGAAGTACCCCTCCAGCGAGAAACCCCCGTTTCCGTACCATACTTGGTTGGAAGTGTACATCTTGCATATATCTTGAGATCCTGTAGCCGGCATGCCCTGTGCCTCCCACCACACTTTTGGCTTTGGGCTTCAGTGCACTGGCTTGAAGTGTCTTGCCCAGACCCTTCTCGATCAACCTCAGGGTTCCCTTCCCCCTATGCAAATACGTAATTTCACTACTACTCTCATCAACCAGACTCCGCAAGGGCTGGTTGTGGTCAGTCCAGGGGATAAGGTTCATCCCTCCCATGGCTACCTGCCTGGCCTGCATCCGCCCAGGCTACACCATAACTCTTTGAATCCTGGCTTGGGCCTTGATGTGCTCAGCCCATGGGATAATATTCATCCTTTCCATTGTTTCCTGTGCAGGCCACAGTCATTATGGTTAACCGTGCTCCCTCCAGAGATCCCTAACGAACTCACGCTGTAAGGCCCCATGGCCAGATGCTTATCTTCTGGTCTTCATACCTTGTGCTATACCACTTAGGTGGAGCATCCAAACACATCCCTCTATGTTTTCAAGTTGCGTTCTTCATCCTCATTTTGGTGACCTTGGTCTGTCCTACCCTCACTTGTATGTCTCAGCGGGTTTGGCCGTGTCCCTGACTTTGGGTTGGCCCTCAGTTATTGTTTCTTCTGTGCTGCGTCAAGAGCCTAGTTCATCTCTTGTCTCTGGTTAGAATCTTGTTTGCTGGGCTTCTTCCCTTCTGGGGCATTTTTGCTGTGCTGAAGGAGGAAGACCCAACTCCACCTGCCATCCATCAGCATGGCTAGTAATCACCTATTACTCACCAGTAACCATCCTTCTTCAAGATGGGCTGCTCAGATCCATTCAGGTCCCTCCCCTCCATCCCCGCATCTGGAGTTTGCAACTCTGAGGAACTGAAGAGGGGTTGGGAGGTGGCCATGTATATATAGCCATGGGGTGGCGCAAGGGGCAGTGGCCGCCTGCCCTCTCCTGACAGGCTGGGACAAAAATTTTCTGACCAATCCGGCACTCCAGCATGGAGACACCTATTACTGAATGGATCCAAGCAGCCCATCTTGAAGAAGGATGGTTACTGGTGAGTAACCCCCCGTTCTTGCAGCCGTGTCCGCTATGTCCAAGGTGGTTTGAAGAAAACTACATGCTATGGACTGACCCTCAGTAAGTAATGATTTATAAAGGTCTTTTTTTATGATCTGCCATCTCAGAGCTAAATATTGATAATTTCTCAAATATTGTGATTATAGCTGGATGAAAGAGCCATGTAGTTGGCTATTCTCATTAATAAGGTGGATGCTGAATATAATTGCTTTCTTGTAAGGTACGTGTGCTTCCAATTTTTTTCTGATGGCATAGGTTTGAAATTAAGTTGCTTGTTCCTTTGATTTGCTGCTTTCACTACCAGTGAATTGGAGATGGGTGAGTAAAGAGAAATTCCATATCATTAGGAGCAATATAATATCTTCTATGTGTGCACTTGCTAGTTGGAGGGATGGATGCAAGAGTCAGCCAGATAGTATTAGCAGGTTCCATAATCGCTTCATAATTGATGCAAGTCGTTTGATCTTATTATAGTGACTGCTTGCCCTCTCTCAGAGAGGCGGTATGAACTATTATGCCTCTCTGCAGGGGATCTGTCTCTACTCTCAGAGTGATTCCTTCCTGTCTGTGTGTGGAATGTTTACCTCTCGAATGACAGCATGAAAGTGTGGAATGGCGAGGATGCCTTTGTCTATAGTTATCATCTGGCATATAAGATCTGTGATAATGAAATGCATGGCATGGGGAGCAGTGTCTGGAGGAGAATCGCGAGTAAGAGTGCATGCTATGACAGTGATAAGAATAATGAGATGAAGAGCACACACTAAAAGACCTGGACCTACAAGAGTCATAGTAGGGCAATGAAATATGGTGCTGTTTATGAGAGCTTTTTCTAGGTGGTGAATAGATTTGATCATATTCTTGTACTACTGAATTTGCATGAAGCAGCTGCTGTGGTTGTGTGTGTACTGGTGCTGAGGTAGCTGGTGCAACTGTTTGGTCTGGAGGAGTGATCTCATTTCCTGTCAGTTCCAAACTCTGAGTCCTCCCGGATCACGGTGCGTGGAAGGAACCCATAGCCTCTGGGGTGTTCATTTTAGTGTGTTTACTCTTTGGTGGGGAGCCCTTTTTCAGAGTCGGGGTGTCCCACATTGAAGGCATTTGTTGAAGGGTGTTGAGGAAATTTGTTAAAGGAAAGAGACACTCCTCCCTAAAGGCTCTTCCCTGGAATCCATCTTCTAAGCAACACCAAAGACTGAGAACCTGCCAATGGGGGTGGCAGGAAGGGATTCTGGACTGCAAAACATTTTGCAGCTGACCTTTTTGATAAGCTGAACATAGACTGAAACAGTAATCTTAGTTTAGAATAAGAGTCATCTTTTTTATTTGGTTGTGACTAACTCCTTGACTTAATAATCATTTGATTCATATTACTTTGGTTTAGAATCACTTAAAATCTTGCTGTAATCAATAAACTTGTTTGTTTTATCTAAAACAGTACATGTGGATTGAGTATGTGCAAAGACCTCACCTGGAGTGACAAAACTGGTTCATATCAATTCCTTTGACAAACTGATGAACAGATGTAAACAAGCTTTTCAGATACAGTATACAACACTGAACCTTGCAAAACAGAAATTGCCATGTTTGCATCTGGGACTGGGGGTGTTTGCTGGGGACAGAGCCTTCCTCCACTAGGTGAGGGCCCAATTATAGGTGGGATACTGGACATGAGCCAGTCCTGGAGCGAGGATTCACATAGAAAAGCAGAGTAGGTCATGGACTTGGGATGACACAGATGCACACCACTCCAGATTGCAGGAGGGGAACATCACATCTGCTTTTACAGGAAAAAAACAAGAATGTATGCCCCTTTTGAAATCTCTTTTATAACACAACCCAAACCATGGAGGTGCTTAAGACGAGCCTCTGTAAATTTCTTTAAGTCATTGGACAGTGACACTGCAGAAAGCTTTCCTTGTATTTATCTCAGGGGTTCTAAAACATTTCATAAAATGGGCCTAAGATTGCAAAAAATGTTCCATTTCTCCTCCCATTCAAGGTCACATAATATTTCTGTGGCAGGTACACCAATCTCTTACAAAGAAAGGTCTTACTAGGAATGCATTTATAACATTTGAACTCCCAGTTATCTGAAGAGCACCATTCAGGACTCCATGTACAAGCACTGGTTCATGAATCCCAGCATGGGACCTGCTGGTTTAGAGGAATTCACAAGAAGTTAAATCTAAAAACAAATGCCTATCATGTCTTATCACACAGTTTTTTTCAATAGCGGTGCCTGTTAGCGGTAGAAGTTTTTTCCTGCCCAGCCTCTCTGTCTTCATGCCTTCACTGGTGCAGTCGGTACCGACCAGTTCTATTGACAACAAAAATAAATAAATAAATAAAATTATATGAAAATAAGAAGAGCAAAACATGGCAGTCATATAGCAGCTGGGAGCCATACAAAAGCATCTTCAAAGTCTAATTACTTTATTAGCCATACACAGCAGAGGCTGACCTCTTGACAGTCATTCCATCATGTTGTTTTTATGCTGTGCTACATGGAAAAACACATTAATCTGTTTAGGAAGCCTTCTCGTGACATCTATCATCTATGATTTTAGGTCTTTCTGTGGCGAAGACAACTGCACAGGGATACAAAGGGAGGAAAACACTACTAATATTTCCCCACTGGCAGTCAGGAAGAAATAGTGGCAGATTTGTCCCCAGCTTTAGTCATAGAAACAAATGAATCTATAGTTTCTGTATAGAACGCGTCTTTTCACACAGAGCTCCTGCACATTTTCATCTGTTGTAAGGACCTGTCAGACCCCCCCTTCCAGCCCCTGGCAGCAGGGTGACATTTCAGCCCCAGGACCAACACTTCCCTCAGGCTGTAGTTGCCTCTGGGACTCTCTTTAAGTGTAATTTTTGTGGGAATGCCATAGAGAGCTGCACCCAGTAGACCTGTACTAGAACTCCCCCAGACCAACAGGGAGCTGCTCACTACAGTCCCCCACATATCCCATGGATCATAACTGTATGGTGAAAAATCCAAGAGCGAGCTATGTGCAAAAGCATCTGATTTCAAGGCATCTCATCTCACAGGGAGCTGAAAGTGGGGATGATGGGAGTTTATACCTTAAAGTAATGTTAGCAACTGAATGCACAGTTTCCATCGTATACAGACATCAGAGGTTTGTTCAACAGCTTTCATCATCTCCAGTATAAAAATGTTCCAGCACCTGAAGGGCTTTTAGCATACAGGTTTATTGAAAGAGATGTTTCATTTTTCTCCTTTTACCCTCTATTTACATTGTTACCTTATTGTCTTTTTCTAGAATTCACATTATTTATGGCTCTTTCTTCAACATCTTCTCCTGGGACTTCAGCCTGGAGTAGAGTACACATCCCAAACACCCACTAAAATAATGAGAAAATGGGGAGCATAGAACTCTGGGGGCTCTGGCACATCTGTTTTCTTTGTTTTACTGACAAGTTCATGTAGCTGAAGCAAAAATATGCAATTATTTATAAAAGAGCAGAAAGAACTGGGAAGCTCTAACTAAATTAAGAGGCACAGAAATGTTTTCATGGTTTCTCCATGTGATTTTTGCTTTTCAATTTCAGTGAAAATTGTTCTCATTTTTTACTAAAACACGCTTCCGACCCCTGTGATGGAAATGCCAACATAACAGTCTGTGCTAGTGAAAGAGAACCACAGAATGAAATGTGGCCACAGGAAGTGAACAGGGTTAAAAAAAACCAGAAGAGTTCCCCTGCCGACACCAAGGAGAAAATGAATGTTAAAAAGACAAGGAACAAGTAAAATGGTAAAGTCAAAATATAATTTTGACAAAAAATTCTTAGAATTGTTACAATCCGAAAACACTTTTATTAAAAACATAAAGAATGATTTCTCTTCCTAACCTCCTCCTGGCCACACTGTAAAGCACAATTACACCAGGGGATACTACTCTGGCATGTGTTACTAATTGTTCATCCTGTTTTATGAACTAGTCTCTATTTTTTACCACTCTCAGATACACAGAGTGACTAATACAAATATACTCATAACCACCAACTTGCTTCCCTCCCCACCCTGACTGCATCTGTTTCTCAGGTATTCTACATATATGCAGATTTCAAAAGAAACAAACAATCAGAAAAAGTCCCATTACCCCAGAGCAAACTCTCTATTTCCTGTAATTCACCAGAAGGAAGATATTAGTGTTTTGTGGTACCTACATATTCAGTGTGCTTTCCAGGTTGAAAGAAATGGTTAACACTGAGATTTACCATTATTTTGGGAGGGCTAATATACATGAACAACTTCACTCTGTTCAGTGCAGGAGGCTATAAATGGAGATGCATGGTATGACAAATTTGGAATCTTCTCTATATTGTTTCTGAAGTGTGGATGATCTTATTACATTATACCCTGTAAATAATGATTGTGAAAAGCCTGTATGCATATGGCACCACCATGACTGAATAAGTTGTGTATTGTCATGTGTGATCTCTTTCATGAAAATAGAAAGAGGAAAAGTAGTCAAAGAGCTAGAAAACAGGCAGAAAAAGTCTGAAGCCTAAGGAGTGAAAATCTTGAAAACAGAAACTGATAAAAGAAAAATCCTCCAATCCAATATTCAAATTGGAGACAGGAGGGAAAGACTCAGCAGTATATACAGGACCTGACCCAATCCCAGGCTCAATGTTCTACGCAAAGAAAAGGAGTGGAGGACATCATCATGACCACCAACTGTTTGCTGCACCTTTGCTTCACTTTCAGCAGAACAAAGTGAATCAAGATAGCTTAAAGTTGCTTGAGAAAATGAGTGGAAGTATCTCCTTGCTATGCATAAATGAAAGGATGGCTTTCAAGCCCATCCAGGATATTGTTCAACTCCCATTCTCCCAGAATGAGAATCCCAAGGTTATAATCCAAGGGCTCCTCCAAGAGATCTTCAGCATCTTTAGCAAAGACCTCACCCAAACTTCCAGGGATAGGAGTTTGATAGCCAGGTTCTAAAATGGACTTCACCAGCAAACTCAGAGGACTTCCAGCTCACCATTTGGAGAGTGAAAAAACACTTTCGGGAGATAGGCGCTTTCTAGGGAAAAAAAAAAAAGAAAAAAAAACAATACAGCCTGTGTGCCTGGGAGATCCTTCACAGCAAAATATCCGACAGTTTCCTACTTAATGACAAGATCGCTAAAAGATTTAAATAATAAGATAGAGTATCAATCTTTGCCTTAGCATTACTGACTTAACATTAGTATAAAATTTACAGCTGGTAGAGAGACAGGTATTTTGTAATTCTGATTATACAGGGTTCTTCTACAAGGTCAGTGGCCAAATCGCTACTGATTTCCATGGCAGAAGTGTCAGGTTTTTTCTGTCCTGTGCTGGAAGTGCATTTGCAAGGACACGGACTTGTTCTTCTGTGTTTCTAGTATTATTGATGTTTATACATTTTTATAATCTCCCACATATGAACTGCTGTTATTCATTAGGCAATTAGCAGACCATGCAAAATACAAAGACTTGGTATCTTTCACCACCTTCCCAGCACATTGGCTACCAAATAATAATTTTCTTTTCCCGTCAAAATATTTTGGCTTCTACATATGCAGTACTGTATATTTTTATCATCATAGATTCCATTAATTTAACCATCTGCTTGAAATCTATTTCTTGTATTCCAAAGCTTGCGATGCTTTCTGGGGACATTTATTAAAAAATATGAACCACACACCAAGAGACTTGGGAGATTATGATGTGTAGAAATGATATTTTTAATTGATTTATTGACATAAAACTGAAATTATATTTTTCCTTTGTGTTTTGACGAATTCCCATTTCATTCCAGCTTAAGATGCTACAACTACAATGGTGAAACAGCTGGATGATGCTAGGTCAGGCAGCTGAATCCTCTCTCTCAGCTGATTCTTCCTGCAGTGACTTCTAACACTTGACCCTGGCTTATGTAACACATTCATTCAACTACAGAAGTTACATTCTATCTGATGATACTTTGTTGACTTATTAAGTGATTAAAGCACAAAATGAAGGCTATCAATACAAAAAGGTAACAAGACAATTAAGATTTTAGAAGAAAGGGTTGGACCTTAAACATTGTTAATGTTATTTGTTTGCTCTATGTTTCTGTTTGTGAACTCTTCTCTGATCAGATCCATTCACTGAACTGTAAGATACAATAAAACCACTTTAGTGCAGCAAAAACAAATGTGAAGCAGAACAACTTTCAGACAAAAAGGTGTGGCTAATTTTTCTACAATACAGAATGAAAAGACAGAGAGAGATTTCAGGTGGCCCCAAGAGGTCTCAAGTGACCCAGAAGGAGAATGCCCACGTGGTAATCCGTGAAACCTTCCAACACATTTCCTAATAATTTTACAAAAACATCTCCCAAGCTACCTGAGATAGGAGTTCCATTCAGAATCCAACATAGACTTCTCAGCAATATCTGGAAACAGGATGGGTCACAATGATGTAAGTAGTACTCTCTTCTGAGGATGGAAGGAACTACAGCTTTCCATTATGAAAGTGGAGGGATGATAATTATTTCCCAACTGCTGAGCAGTTCAGCCTCAATACTGATAAGAGAATGCAAGTAGAATTAAAAGTTCTCCATTATATGACAAATTCTCAAAGGTGCTTAGAAATTAATATACACGTTTTAAGAAATTTTAACTAAAATC
The DNA here is from genome assembly GCA_007922195.1 of Podocnemis expansa. NCBI lineage: Eukaryota > Metazoa > Chordata > Testudines > Podocnemididae > Podocnemis > Podocnemis expansa. Next base: position 15,146 of record ML681982.1, read on the forward strand.
TATTAATATTTTATACCTCATTCAAAATTGGGACGCAGAGGAATACAGTATATTTTATATATTTAAAATGGGATGCACTGTAATTTTCAAAGATCTTGCTACTATTTATTCTAGTTCTGAACTGTTTATTTTCAGATCATTTGTAATAGTGTATTTATCTCAGTCTACTACTTATTTATTGCTCTTGTACATCTGAAATAGGAATTGTTTATAAATAAATTTATAAATAAAGTATTTTATTCAAAATGGAAACTATAATGGTAGTGATTTGCACCAAATACTTATTTAACAAACCAGAGAAAGTCCAAAAAATCAACCCACCAGTCATTTTTTAGCCTTCTAACTCCAATTTCAGAAGAGACTTAAGCAAGCAACTAACTGAAAGTATGTGACCCGTCCAACTGATTTTAGCACTTCCAGTTGGGAACACAGATACATGGATGAATTGTTGCCCAGATTCACTGTAGGTCTCTGTTGAAAAGAATACTTACTGAGTGAAAATTAGGCTTTTCACTGCAGCAGACCATGTACCGCTCCTAAACTTTACTGCTTTTTTTCTCTGCTACCTTTAATTAGATTCTTTCTTTCCCCATCCAAGTTGTTTTTATAGATGGTCATGCAGTAGATGATTGTGTGGAAGAGGCTAGATTGATGCTCTTCCCTCCACTAATCAATCTAGCAGGTATCCTCAAAAATGCACCCAGAGAGTTAGCTTGTAATTAGCCTGCCTGTGCCCCATTCCCACATCAGTCAACTATGTATGATATGACAGGATATGTGAATGCGGGAATAGCCATCGATGTGGTATACCTCAACTTTAGCAAAGCCTTCCTTATGATTGCCCACAGCATTCTTGTCAACAAGTTAAGGAAGTATGGTTTGGATGAATGGACTGTAATGTGGACAGAAATTTGGCTAGATCATCAGGCTCAGTGGGTAGGGATCAAAAGCTCAATGACTAGGTGGCAACTAGTAACTAGTGGAGTGCCCCAAGGGTCAGTTCTGGGGCCGGTTCTGTTCAACTTCTTCATTAATGATCTGGATGATCAGATAGATTGCAAGCTTAGTAAATTCGCAGAGGAATTGCTTGTTCACAAATGCAGTTTAAAAGGTTGTTCTACTTTGAAATGCAGAACAGTATAAAAGCATCCCCATCCCTATGGGATTCCTGGTCTATTGACTCTCACACGATATCAAGTTTTCTCACTTTGCAAGAAAACCACCTTTTTACTCTGGCTCCTGATCACTGTTTCCTCTAAGCTGTGCACGTGTCTGCATGCACACAGGTCATGAAACCTGCACACACAAAAAAATAAAGTGCGCACAAAAAAATTCAGTAGTGCTAATATTGGTGCTCACAAAGAAATGTTTTTTTGCACTCAAAGAAATTGTTTGCGCACAGTCTACAAGTAATTAGAGGGAACATTGCTCCTGATGCTGCAAATTCGTCTAGCAGCTGAGAATCTAGTTTTCTTCTGACTTCTGCATTATCAGTAATATTGATTCTATATGTCACAGTCTCTCTTCAATAATATCTGTCAGTGTTTTCAGTAAGCTTACACAGGTAAAACTCAGGACTAGATTTGACCCTAACACTGAAATTTCATTAATAATTCTTTTGTACAATGAGCATGATTACTGTCAAATACACTCTCCCTTCCCCATTAACTACCAAGTCTTTGTGTGGCTAAACAATTAGTAACAACATACCTTGGTACCTAGAAATCAGACTCACAGAACTGGAAGGGACCATGCAAGATCATTGAGCCCTGCACTCTTGGTAGGACCAAGCAGCATCTTAAACCATCCCTGACAGGTGTTCATCTAATCTGCTCTTAAAAATTTCCAGTGATGGAGATTCCACAATCTGCGTAGGCAACTTATTCCAGTAATCACCCTGAGAGTTAGGAATGTTTTTCCTAATGTCTGACCTAAACCTCCTTGCTATAATTTAAGCCCATTACTTCTTGTCCTATCATCAATGGTTAAGTAGAATTATTTTTCTCCTTCTTCCTTGTAACGACTCTATATATACTTGAAAACCATTATCATGTCTGCTCTCTGTCTCCTCTTTTCCAGACTAAATAAATCTAGTTCTTTTAATCTTCATAAATCAAGTATTTTATACCTTTAATAATTTTTGTTGCTCTTCTCTGGACTTTCTCCAATTTGTCTACATCTTTCCTGAAATGAGGAACCCAGAAGAGGAGGTTACTCACCTGTAACCAGGGTTCTTCAAGATGTGCTGCTCCTGGCCGTTCCACATTATGTGTGCACGTGGCATGTCCATGGATCACTGGACATTCTTCCCCAACAGTACCCATAGGGTCAGCTCTGGCGCTCCCTGGAGTGGCACCTTTGTGGCTCTCTACATAAGGCACAGCCGACCCTTCCCTCCTCAGTTCCTTCATAGCCCATTCCAAGAGGGGAAGGTGGGAAGGATATGGAATGGTCAGAAGCAACACATCTTGAAGAACCTTGGTTACAGGTAAGTAACCTCCTCTTCTTCTTCGAGTAATTGCTCCTGTCCATTCCACATTAGGTGATTCACCAGTCTTACTGAGGCGGAGGGTCGGAATCACAATTTTACCGACTGCAGCACCATTTTGCCAACTGCTGCATCATCTCACGTCTGCTGGGTTATTGAATAGTGGCTCACAAAGGTGTGAGCTGAGGACCAGGGAGCTGTTCTACAAGTATCAACTACTGGAACCCAGGTGAGGAAGGCTGTGGAAGACACCTGAGCCCACATGGAGTGAGTCTTGATCACTGGTGGGCGAACCTTCACTAAGGCATAACACATATGCACACCATGCCCAGGACGAAATCCACTGCACCAAAATTGGCTGGCCCTTCATCCTGTCTGCCCTGCAACAAAGAGCTGCAGCATTTGCTGAAGGGCTTCAGTCTTTCTAAATAAAAGACTAAGGCTTGCCACACAGAGCTTATGTAGCCAACGTTCCGAATCTGAAGCGTGCAGCTTAAGATGGAACGCTGGCAACACAATATCTTGGTTACAGGGGAAGTCCAAGAGCACCTGTGGCTGAAAGGTTGGGTGAGGACACAAATGGACCTTGTCCTTAAAAAAACAGAGTGCACGGAGGTTCAGGGGTCAGGGTTCTCAACTCTGACACCCACTTGGCTGAAGTGATCGAAAGCCACCTTCCATGACAAATAGAGCAGTGAACACATAGCCAAAGGACTGAAAGTTGGCCCTGTCAATCTTGAGAGGAATAAGTTCAGGTCCCATTGGGCCACTGGGGGTGGGGAGGACACACTACAGAAATAAAGCCTCATCAGATCTTTCATAAAACGCCTGACTGTTGGGTCCAAAAAGACCGAAAGACCCCCAGATTCTACGTGGAACACCAAAATGGCCGCTAAATGGACTTTTATAGAGGTTATTGCAAGCCCCATGCTCTTCAGGGTAAGCAGGTAATCTAAAATACAAGGGATTGAAGCTCTGCTCAGGCTGATCTTCTTCCCCCACACCCAGAGCGTGAATCTCGTCCATTTCACTGCATAAGATGCACTGGTTGAGGGCTTACAGCTGCTACACAGAACATTCTGCATTGCTACTGAACATGCAAGCTCCTTATCCATCAGCATGGAGGTTCCAGGTCTGATGATGCAGCTACTGCGGTTTGGGTGAACCAAACAGCCCTTGTCCTAGGAGAGGAGGTCTGGAAGCGGGGGCAGCTTTATTGGGGCTCACACAGATGGATGCAGTAATGTCTGGAACCAGTGTTGCCTTGGCCACGCTATTAGAATGACCCATGCCCCATCCCGCTTGATCTTCAAGAGGAGTTTCACCACCAACAGAATTGGGGGAATTGCATAACAGACTCGACTTTCCACAAGATGTCGAACGTGCCGGACACGCAACCTGGGCTGAGGCCCCAAAAGGAGCAGAAGACTTCGCACTTTTTGTTCTGCTGCAAGGCAAAGAAGTCTATACAGGAACGACCCCACCTTTGGAAAATGTCCTCTAGAACCGAACACTTGAGGGAACACTTGTGTGAGCTGAACCTCCTGCTGAGGTTGTCCACTAGAACATTCTAGCAACTGGGGAGATAATGGAATGGCAGATACAAAACTCTCAAAGGGCTAGGGCTTTGTGGCACAGGCAGGGGGAGTGAGCCCCCCCCTTGTCTGTTGGTGTAATACATTGCTGCCGTGCTGTCTATCCGAACAGCAACCATATTTCAGCGGACGAGCTTCTGAAATGTCTGGCAGGCCAGGTGCAACACCTGAAGTTCGTTGACATTGATATGGATGCATCTTGCTGCCTCTCCATAGGTCTTGAGTCCTCAGACAGTCCACATGAGCTCCTCAGTCCACACCTGAGGCGTGGGTGCTTAGCATCACCAATGGTTGCAGGGAGTGGAAAAGGAAGGCCGCTGCAAACCTCCTCTTCGCAGCACCACCAGTCCAGAGAGTTCAGCACCATCTATGGAACCATAACCATTCCATCTATGTCATCCTATGAGGGGTGATAAACAAATGCCTGCCAAAGTTGAAACAGGTGGAGACAGAACTTAGCATGCTTCACCACATAAGTGCAGGTGGCCATATGCCCCAGCAGCTTCAGGCAGGACCGTACCATAGTTAGAGGGTACACTTGCAGGTTCTGGCTGTGTCCCTGATAGTTCTGAAATGTGCAGGAGGCAGAGAGGCCTTCGCAACCTTGGAGTTCAGGAGCACCTGTCTAAATTCAATCCTTTGGGCCAGTATCAGGGTCAATTTTTGGGCACTGATCAGGAGGCCCAGGTCTTTGAAGATGTTCTGGATCACAGCTAGATTGTGGGTTACTTCCTCCTCCAACCAGCCCCACACCAGCCAGTTGTCCATGTAAGGATAAACCTATATACTCTGGCTTCTGAAAAAAGCTGCCACCACAGCCAGGTACTTCATGAAAATCCTGGGTGCTGCTGCCAGGCCGAATGGTAGAACAGTAAACTGTAGGTACCTGTCTCCGACCACAAACCGCAAAGCCTCCTGTGTCTTGGTAGGATTGTAATATGGAGATATTCGTCCTGAAGATCGAGGGCAGCATACCAGTCTCCCAGATCCAGAGAAGGAATTATTGAAGACAGGGAAAGCACATGAAAGCACGTCTTGCGTAAGAAGCAATTCAGGCCCCTGAGATTGAGGATAGTTCTTAGGCCTCCCTTTGCCTTGGGGATCAGGAAATAGCATGAATAGTAGCCCTTTCCCCTGAGATCTGTAGGCACATCCTCTATTGCTTCTTTGTACAGAAGAGTCTGGTCCTCCTCAAGCAGTAAATGTTTGTGAGAGGGGTCCCTGAAATAGGGACAGGGAAGAAGGGAGGCGGGAGAGGGGCCACAGAGAAAACTGCAGTGAGTAGCCCTGTTTTATCATGCAGAGCACCCATGGGTCTGAAGTAATTCGGGAGCAAGCATGGTAGAACTGGGATAGTCTGAGGTAAAAGGGTGGGGATGGATCCAAAGAGTCTGGCATATTGTCCTTGGGTGTACCCTCAAAAACTTTGTCTTTGAACTAGTTGGCTAGTGAGACAATACCTGTTTCTGCCTCAATCTATTATGGTATCAATCATAGTCCTAGCACCGCTGGTATGATCGCAACTGAAGCTGAGGTTTAAATGTTTTCTGCTGGGAGGCTGGGGTATGAAGGCTAGAGACTTTAACAGGGCTCTTCAGTCCTTCAAAGTCTGCAACTTGGAGGCTTTTTGTTGCAAGAACAGCTCCAGGCCTTCAAAGGGGAGGTCCTGAATGGTGGATTGGACTTCCTGTGGCAACCCCGAGGCCTGTACCCAGGAGCTCCTATGCATCGTAATACCTAAGGCCATTCCTCAGAAGGTGGCATCTGCTGCATCCAGAGCGGACTGAAGAAGAGCCTCTGAGACCACCTGAAAGGTCTGTCCTAGAGTCCTGCAGTAGCTTATCCACAAATTTCACAAGAGAAGCCCACGCGTTGAAAGCATATCTGCTAAGGATGACCTGTTGGTTTGCCACCCTTTGCTGAAGGTACCCAGTCAAGTAGACCTTTCACTGAAAGAGATTGAGCTTCTTGACATCTTTTGACTTAGGGGTAGGGCCCTGGTGACCTGGCCTCCTCTTTTCATTTGCTGCAGCCACTACCAGCAATCCTGGTGTCGGATGCATATAAAAATGCTCATAGCCTTTCACTGGAATCAAATACTTTCTCTCTGTTCTCTTAACCATGGGACGAATTGAGGCTGAAGTGTGCCAAAATGTTTTAGTAGTATTTTGAATGGTCTTTATGAGTGGCAGTGCCACCCTGGCTGGGGCTTTTGGTGTGAGAATGTCCACCATCGGGTCCGAGTCCTCTGCGATCTCCTCTTCTTGGAGGCCCAGGCCCATCGCCACCCTCCTGAGCAGCAACTGGTGGGCCATGATGTCCTCCTGGAGTACTGCTGGCTTAACTCCTGCCACAGTGTCATTGGGTGGGGAGGATGAGGACTTGCTCAAGGGGTCTCCTGGTATTTGCTCCACAGCTGACTCTGTTCGAGTCACCTCACTGGCTTGGCCTGTGCCACTCCGCATTCCCCTGGTGGACTCCTCCTCAGAAAAGTCACCAACGGCTGGAGGAGCGCCCATGGAATAAGATGGCTGAGGTCTCAAGCTCACACACGAATGCTGTCTACTTGGTCTTGAGCCCTGTTGTTGGTGAATGCCCAGGGTGTCCAAAAGGGCCATTGCTGAGGATCCGGCCAATTTGCCTGCCACTAGTGAGCTGGTGCCAAAGGAGGCTGCATGCTCTGCTGGTGGATCAGTGCTGGCTCCTCCTTGAACTGATGGAACCACCCTCTACATCTGACAAGGACCTACTGCACGGTGACCATGGTGGTGCCGCACTGGAACAATGAGGGGAACAGTGCCATTGGACCACCTCCTTTGAGGTCCTGTGATGCCAGGCTTCATCAATGGCCCTCTGGCGCTTGTGTGGAGGAATGAAAACAGGGGGGCACTGGCTGCCACCACAATGGCTGGCAGCACCAGGGAACAGTGCCAAGGCTCCTTCTCCAGCTCGGTCCCATGAAGTGGCAACCATGATCGTGCCCGTACCAGCAAGGGGGGCATAGACCAGTGCTGAGGTGAGCTGGTTAGCATCCTGAGCTTCCCTCTCGATGGTTCCAGTCTGTTGGGTACTGGAGACGGGAGAGGCCCCGAGGCGGATGGCACTTTCTGCTCAATAAGCTCCCATGCCACCTTGAAGTTTCTGGAGTAGAGGGCAGGTGGATTTCCTTCTCCAGAACCTCCCTCATCAGGGAAGATATAGACACCAGACTCAGCAGTCCTGCCCTTGGGGCTGGAGTCAATGGTGCTGCAGGATGTTGAGCCAGAGCCGTGTCTTTCTCAGCTCCCGACTTCTTCTTCCCCAGGGAATGGCCTCAGTCCATTTTCCATTTTTTCTTCAGTGGTGCCAGGGAAAGGGACCAGTGCCGCTGATGGTGACAGCACCGCACAGTGCCGCTGTTCTTTAGAGTCCTTGTTGGGAGCAGCCAGCTGGCTACGCACCAACAATGTTGTGGATGGCGTCAGGCAAAGAGCTTCCTCCACCATGTATATCCTAATTCTCTGCTCTCTGTCCTTTTGTTTACGGGGGTGAAAGCTCCTGCAGAAAGATGAGCTTTGCCTAGGCACCGTAAAGATGATCAGTGCAGATCATCAAGGGGCACAGGCTTGTGACATGATCTGCGTGTCTTAAATCCAAGCATGCCCCACCCCACGCCCAGGGGCTGGCAAGCACTTAAGTCTCTAAAGACCACTACTTAACAGGTACTTAAGAAAACAAAGAAGCTAGGGAAAAGCTGCTTAAAGAAGCAGATAAGGCTCCAGCGACTATCAGGGTGGTAAGAAGGAACTGAGAATGGAAGGGTTGGCTGTGCCTTATATAGAAAGTCACAAAGGCACCACTCCAGAGGGTGCTGCAGCTGACCCTACCAGTACTCTAGGGCAGTGGTTCCCAACCTTTTCTCTGCCGTGGCACACCTTGATACCTTCACATTTTTTGAGGCACACCACCATAAAAAACTCATGAATATTCAAATTAACTTAAATTACTTATGAATATTCATGAACCATGGCAGAGTGTTTTGGAAATGCTGCCTTGTGGGGTAGTAGGGGTAGCAGAGCAGGGGTGGCAAAACACAGGAGGTCAGGAGTCATGTGCAGTGGCAGGAGTGAGTGTGGGGAGCAGAGCAGGGGAGGGGTGGCAAAAGAGGACAAGGGCAGCCATGTGGGTAACAGCACAAGGGTGGCAAAAGAGGAAGGAAGAACAAGAGTTGTTTTGGTGGGGGGCAGGGGGTAATCTGGGGAGTGGGAAGGTAGGGCACAGGAGCATGGCACAGCACCCACTTCCCCCTTCTCCATAGTGGCTCCCTACCACCTAGGGCAAACCCTCACCCTGCTGCTGTTCCCTCCCACCCCCAGCCCCCTGTTGCCTGTGATGGACCCTCCCATCACTGCCGGGGCCAAAACTAGGTTTCCAGCCCCCAGCTACACCCCCCTCACACACACGCAGTCACCCCCCCACTACACTACCCCACAACCCCAGCTACACACCCTCTGCTACAAACACACACCTGCCCCACACAACCCCCAGCAGCCCTGCCCCCCAAAGCCCTTACCTGAGCTGTTTGCAGGCTGCCTGACACAAGCTGCTCTGCTCTGCAGGGGGAGAGTCACACACACGAGGCCTCCTGCAGCTCTCAGCTGGCTGGGTTAAGGTGGAGCGTGGTTTAAGGTGGAGCCACCAGAGCTCTGAGTTCGGGCTGCTTCTGCTATTTTTAGGGGGACCCTTGGAACTCCATGTTCCAGTGCCTTCCTCCATTTTTAGGGGGGCCAGAAGGCTGCCTACCTAAAAATAGGGGGCCCCAGATCTGTGTTCCAGTGCCTTACCCCTTACTCTAACTCTTGCCTTTTCCCAGCTCTGCACAGCCCACATGGCTGGGCTGAGCAGGGAGAGAACTAACTCCAGCTCTCAGGGATGCTTCTGGCACATTTTGGGTGTTGCCACGGAACACTAGTTGGGAACCACAGCTCTAGGGTAAAAATCTCCGGCAATCTGTGCACACAGCGTGCACACACCTAACATAGAATGGACAGGAGCAATCACTTGAAGAAGAACTGAACACAAAACTCCATTTGAGGTCTAATCAGTGTGGACAAAACAGGAAGAATTATTTCTCATGTCTTACTTACAATACCGTACTCCTGCTAATACATCCCAGAATGGTGTTCGGATTGTTCTGCAATAGTGTTGCACTGTTGACTCATATTTAGTCTGTAGTCCACTATGACACCCAGATTCCTTTCCACAGTATTCCTTCAGAGGCAGTCATTTCCCATTTTATACCTCAGACCATTTCACGAGTTTATCCAATTATTTTGAATTGTGATCCTCCTATCTTCCAAAGTACCTGTAATCACTCCAAACTTGGTATAATCTGAAAACTTTATAAGTGTACTCTCTATGCCATCATCTAAATCACTGATGAAAATACTGAACAGAATTGGACTCAAAACTAATCCCCACACTACCCTGCTTGTTATGCCCTTCCAGCACAACTGTGTGCTATTGATAACTGGTAGCATAACACTCTCCAGCAGCAGTTATCCACCCATGTCATTGTAGCTCTATCTAGAGCTACAGTGAGAAAGTGATGTGAGCCCATAGTAAAACCCTTACTGAATCCTATAGGTACCACATTTACCTCTTCCCTTCTATCCACAAGACTTGATATCCTGTCATAGAAAGCTAACATAGTGGATTGATATGATTTGTTCTTAACAAATCCATGCCGACTATCAACAATTTGTAAAGCACGAAAGATTCTTTCCCCAAGAATCAGGCAGCATAGATAACATCAAAGAGATTTTTTATTCAAGATACCAAGAAGGAAGAATGATTAGATTCATCTTCAAGTTGGTGATGTTACAGTGGTCAAATATATATGAATATTTATCAATGACATAATCCATTTGGAATTCTTTACCTTTTTACTTACAAGTACAGACTTTGTTTTGCAGAAGAGAACAGAGAGGATAATGACTGAAACAGAATGTTATTTACATTAAAGACCCTATGACTACAGTTAGGGTGGGGAATGGGCAGAGAGAAGAGTCCTTACAGGTAAGCAGGGTGTGTTCCAGGAAATCTGGGGAATGGATTGCTCCCATCTAAGTCAGGATTTCTCAACAGGTAGCTGGCCACTGCCTTGTTGATTGTTTACAGCACCATTGTTCTGGGTGGGTCTGGTGAGAGTTTCATGCCCCAACTTGCTGGCTGGAAAGGTACCTAAGATATAACAGAAGAGACCTGACAGAAAGAAATATCTAAAAAGACATAAAAATATTAGATCCTGACACTATTATTAAAAGGCCATGGTTTGGCTATTCTGCATTTAAGGTCAAAAATTCTATGAATGTCAACACAGACAAACAAATAATAATGCATCATTGGTATGATATTTTCAGGGAATGGACTCCCTCATTGACATCCTTCTTTAAATATTATGAAACATCCTATTGTCATCTTCTTTGTACAAATCAGTATAAAGTTTATTCTAATGTGTTGTATGTGCTGTTCCATAAAGAAAAATGTATCTTGAGTTAAAACTACAAGCTCAAACTTTTTCTTAATATGTTGCCTTATTTGATTGTTTTAAAGTGGGACTCATTCAAAACCTTTTGGTTTGAAGGGTCAAAAGGGGGATAATGGAGAGCTAAGATGAATTTATACCATGCCCTTCCAGCACAACTGTGAGCTATTGATAACTGGTTGCATAACACTCTCCAGGAGATAGAAATTTCTACAAAGAATATTCATTGATTAAAAATGCCATGCTCATTCATTCACTTGTAACTCCAGACTGTAAACAAAACTCCATTTTTGAATTTTATACTTTATTTTGTATTGCTCACCCTAAGCTTTACTGAAACTCTGTTTAGCTGTCCTGTGGCACTTAAAGACTAAAACTTATTGTATGAGCTTTTGTGAAAGAAAATCCCACTTTGTCAGACACTTTGAGGCTGCCCCTTTGGAACTTTGCTTAGATGTGTGAACAAGGTTGGTGTGGGTGATGGGATCAGTCTCCAACTCCAGCCTACCCTGATGACAAATTGCCAGCATTATCTTAATGGCTAAAGAATAGTGCAGATAAACCCTGCAAAAACAAGAATCCACCCTAGAAAGAAAGGAACAAAAAGCCCCATCAGGAACAAGATCAAAGTCACATCTGCCATTAACCGATGACTCATGGTCATACAGTACCCTGAGACAATGTGGACACAATATGCATGGACAAAAAGATATAAAAGATGGGTGAGACTGTTTAGCTTTGGGTGATGTCCTGCACAGCATCCATGAGCATCAGTGCACAGCTGTGTGCCTGACAGAGGCCCCATTCTTCCTCATGCCTGGCCTCTCTGCCCAAGTAGCTGCCATGAGCTGCAACCTGCAATCTCAAGCAACAATCAGGAGTGGTAGCTATGCCTGATAAACTGCAGAATATATTCTTGGGGTGGAGGGTGGGATGTATGTGGATGCATAGGTACTAAGTAGTTATCAATTGTGTTTTCTTATAATAAATTTGACATATTGCCTTGTCCCCCTGAATAAGATCCTGCTAGTCTTTCCATTTCTGGTATAACACACAGATTTTGGAGGCAGGATCTGAAGGGCTTTGTAACTAATTTTCCTTAGCAAAAGAGACTAATATACAGATTTATTCAGAGATGTGTCTTTACTCCTACAACTATTTATTAAGTTTGTCACTTAAGAGGATGTTGATATTCATCCTTCTTAATTGGTTTCTCTATTTTAATCCTCCTCCTTCTGGGCTAGCTCTTAGTATTCCGTACTACTGAAAGTCCCACTGAAGATTGAGAGAGAATAAGGTGCACAAAGTCATGGCAGCATTGGAAGTCTGACATTTTAGATGCACACTCCAATGCTTTCATGTCTTGAAAGACACATTGCCAAAGAGTTAATGCCTCCTGTTTAGGTTATGTGAAAAGTATGTGCACATGGCTCCTGGAAAGATTTACTCAACTCAATATAATTATAAATATGCTTATTAGCTTTTTGCTTTTCATTTCAGTGAAAATAGCTTTTCCTTTTCGGATTTAAAAAATCCTAGAGATGGAAACTCCAACACACCAGGGTCAGACTGGTACATGTGTCAAAGAAAATGAAACTGATCAAAGGAATTCAAGTTAATTGAATAGACCAGTCTATTTTAGCTGTGCTTTCTGAGTGAAAAGCAAAAGTTTATAACTGATGATTAAAAGTGTACATGATGCAAAGTAAATTAGATTTTTTAAAAATAATGTCCTTTTAATAATAGAAATTGTTAAGAAAAAATTGATAGGAAACATTTTATCAGGACAACCTCTTCTTCCTAGCCAAAATAGAAAACTCGTCCTACCATAGTGTTTTATTTCCTTCTACAAGTCCGCGTACTGCTTCAAATGAGGTTTTACTCTGAAAACTAAATCTCTTTTTTAAACAAAAAGTAGAAGATGAGTTCTATATTTATTTTATCGAATGGACTCCCACCTTTACCACACAGTTTTCAAGTAGAGAAAATATTTGTAACATTCAGCAATGTAAAATAATATAATAGCCAGCTGTTCCACCCTCTTGCTCATACAGAAGTTGAGTCTATGTAAGGCTTTAGGAATAAAAATCTAATTTTGGTCAGTAAAGTTTGCACAGCTTTGACTACTGTAATTATTAGCAGCATCACAATTATTTAAAACTTCACTTTTTAAACAGTACTAAGAAACTTTTTTAAGTCAGGACTGTTGTAATTATCCTCAAAGGGGAAAAAAGTTATCTTTATAACTGAGAGGTTTGACTAATATAAAGCATGGCAGACACTCAGACTAGTCACAGGATCTAGTCATTCTGAAATTAGGTATTCTGTAGATATACAATTATCTGGAAAGAGGACTTTTTTCTCTTAGACTTGCTGTTATGATGCTATAGAGGAGTTTTCTGTGTCACTGTGTACACGATGGTGACAACTACATGTAGACAGTTTTAAGTAACTGGTTATTTACAGCTAGTCCTCACTTAGTGACCTACTCGTTTAGTGACCCCTCAGAGTTATGACTGGCTCTCTGATGAGTTGGTATTATGGCAATGTACGAGAACTCGCATCAACTCTCTCAGATTACCTATATTTACAGTACACTATGCAAACTAAGTTCAGTACATTAGAGCTTAAAACATTTAAAATATATATTAAAAATGTTATAAATGATGCAAAGGTGACATTAAAACTATCTACCGATGGTTGAAAAACCCACTACCAGTAAAGTACATTATGCCTGAAATACCGGTAAGGGCTGCTCCTCGTTTAGTGACCAATTCGTTTATCAACCGGGTTTCAGGAACGGAACCCAGTCACTAAGTGAGGACTACCTGTATATTTGTAATGGAAGAGTGCACAGGAATGCAAAGCAGAATCCAAGCAGTGTTCTGCTAAGCAGTATACAAAAACATTGTAAAAATATAGCTCCTACCTCAAAACACTGAAATACAAGGCATAACACATAAGTGTAGCATGCAACAGAGGAGGTGGTGTGAATGGCCAGAAAAAGCTGCTAATATTAAGAACACATTGCTATGCCACATTTATACAAAAGCCCACTGAGTCATTCTGACCCGTACAGGACAAGTTCTCAGCATGTAGGCCAAAACCTCTACAAGTGTGTTTACTCTTCCTTTATCAGTTTATGTGCTCATTAAACTACTCTGATCAGTAAACACTGAAGGAAGTTTTCAATTAAGGTTAGGAAGATATGGGGACACAGATGGACCTTTTACAATATGAATATTTTTACAGAGGTTTTCATCTCTTAGTCCTCTTAAATCAATCTATTTCCAGTTTGGGAAACATTTCAAATCAGATTGAATTTGCTATCGCATAACATATAAAATAACATGTATTAGGCAACATGTTATATTTTTAATAATTTGCTTACTTTTTTCTTTAAAAAGGACTGAAATGCTGAAAAGTACAAGTAACAGAAGTATTAAAAAAAACAGAAAAGTGAAAATAAGTCCTAATTAGTGAATGAGAACCTTAAGATGCTGAAAGTGATGAAAGAAAACTACAGAATACTTAAATTCAGAGACAGGGGTAGACAAACCATATCAGCCTACAAAAAACATTGCACAATCTCCAGTCTTCCAAGCTCCATAAACAGACTGACATTACCACTATGGTCACCCTCAGTTTGTTGCAAATTTGCTTTCTGCTGCACTTCTCCACCAAAATCTCTCCAATGGACTGTCACACACTTTATTCACAGCAAAACAAAGTGAACCAAGCTAGCTACCAGCTTCTGGAAAAACTGGGAGGACAATTTCCTATGGAATGTCTGAATGAAAATTCAAACTTCATGTCTCTTCAGAATGTTTTCAACTCCACAAATTTCCAGAAGGAGAATGCCAAGATGGCAATCAAAGAGATCCTCCAAAACATCTTCAATATCTTTACCAAAAGTCATATCCAAACTGCCTGGCAAAGGAGTTCTATAGATGCATTCCAAAATAGACTTCACCAGCAAATTGAGCTACTGAAAAGATGGCTTCCTGGAAAAAAAGATAAGGAGGCAACCGACCCACAAAATGAAAACCTCATCAGGAAGAAAGTGAACAATTATTTCCATGCAATTAAGAATTTCCTGGAAGAAAAACAATACAGACTGTGTGCATGGGAGATCATCCGTGAGGAAATGAAGAGCTGTTTTAGATTTATTGATCAACTCACAAAAAGACTCAAACTAAGGTATTGTACATAGCATTTTTTCTAGAGTAAATGAAATTACAGTTTTCAGGGATAAAACAGCTAAAACATGCTGTTTTTTCTTTTAAAACTATTATGCAGGTGCTGTTGTCTTCTTTATTAAAGAATATTCTATATTGTTGATAAGCAAAAGTGATGGATACAACTCACAGAATATATCCATTAACTTTGTTTAATGGGTTGATGAAATGGATAGATGAATAAAAATTGGCCAACTCTAAAAAACATCAATTGAAATACCATTTCACTAAGAACACTATATTATCCATCCCTTTCTATCCCACATTATGTTTAAATTGAAGTCTTCTGCTGGGAAGGACAATCAGTTTTCACTGGCTCTCTTTTGCTCTAAAGCTTAATAGTTTTAGTAAAATCTTCTGTGAAAAGCATCTTTATTTAGGTTTACTGGAAGACATTTTAGGACTTATGATACAGAGTCATTGTAGTCTAAATATTTCACTTTTGGAATGCTGTGTGTGTTTGAACAATTTTCTTCTTCTATTGCAGCCAGTGATGGTGGGCACTTACACTGCCGAAGAAGCCATGAAATCAGCCGAAAGAAACTGCACCCTAGAATCTTTTCCATCTCAGCTGCACCTTCTAAAAGTTACTTTTACAAAGTGAAATGCTTCTACCTTGAATTAAGCAGCAGATTCATCCTGCTATATTTTACATATTATGTTTTATTACCTTAATGCTTTACTCACTTTTTAAATGCAAAAAGTAGGCTGTATCAAACTGCTTCAATTTATTCTCTCTCTACTCTGAAAATATTTTCAGATAATACTTTCACAATTTATTCATAGATCAACATTTATTTATTTATACAGGTACTCATTGCCCTTATTTATATTTATATTTATTGATTCTAAATAAAATTATTTTATTTGAATTATAAACCTACCACAGAAATCATACGTTAATTATGTAAATTTCATGTTATCTTAAAATACTTACATGTTTGCCATAACATTTACCTCAGAAATGGTTTGTATGAAGTTCACAACTCCTCCCTAGAAAACACCAGCACTTCCATGGTATTACCCCTTTCCATTATCTGGCAGAAATCTGCATCTCTTCTGCAACAAAGCTACTACCCCATGAATTGACTTTTTAGATATTTAAGAGATGTAGAACCAGGCCTTCACTGTTATCTCCTAATATTTACTCAGTTTATCCACATTTAGTCTGGAGAGTCTAAGCAGACTCCCTCCCCCAACCCCCAAGCCTTCTAGAAATCTAGCCCAGGTTTCATATACTAACATTTCTTAAATGAAGATGAAGTAATAAGAATAAAATATTAATATTAATTGTAGCTATTAATACCTTGAAACATACATATATAGCAGATGTTAAAGCATTTTATAATCAAATCCTTACCCCCCCCATATTCATAATAGTATTTCCATTAAAACAAAACTAAAGCAAATTACATCAGTGAGATTAGAACAAGTCACCAGATGACATTATTAAAAACAGACTTGCTTCTCCCATTGATCTTAGGCATTCACAACTATTTTCATAGTGTGGAAGAGAGTTTTTCAAACTATTGAATTTTTTTTAATATTATGATGATTATTTCTTGGACCATTTTCCCTACTATTAGGGATCATAAAAACAAAGGAGTAGCTGGGTTCTTGATAGGTCATTTGGTACAGATCTCTGCTTTGAGGCAGGATTAAATATTATCTAGACCATCTCTGACATGTTTGTCTAACCTGTTCTTAAAAATCTCCAGTGACAGAGATTCAACAACCTCCCTAGGTGATTTGTTCCAGTGCTTAACTACCCATACAGTTAGAAAGCTTTCCTAATGTCTACACCTAAATCTTCCTTGCAGAAATTTAAGCCCATTACTTCTTTCCCTGGCCTCAGTGATTAAGTAGAACAATTATAGTAGGCCAGTGAGGCTCTCTCTCTCTAGTTTGTCTATGAAAGGGTCATATGAGAGATTCAAAACCCTTACTGAAGTTGAGATGTACAAGATTATTGCATCCTTGCAGTCACAAGACTTGCTGCCCTGACAAGGAATCTTAGGTTGTTTTGACATTATTTGCTCTTGACAAATCCATGAGGCTGGCTTTCTATGCTAGGGAAATACTGTACAATCCACAGTCTGCAAATCCACAACAGTACCTGGGTAGTGGCAACCACGCTATGTGTTGGGCTAAACTTAACGAACATTGGTGGGTTCAACAGACTGCTTTCATTTGGGATAAAGGTATGAAACAATTAAGCTCCTTTATGCAACGAGATAGCTAAAACAACAGCAGCCTCCATCCAAAAACTTCACCATGCAAAACAAAGGCTTATGAAAGCAAGGCACATGTGGGAGGATGGGTTTCAGTGGGTATTGTTTTTTGAAGGTCTGTGTGTCAGTGAAAGAAAAGCTAAACTAGATGTCATCAAGGAAGCACCAGAAACAGTCACACCAGCACTGCTGACTTGTTCCTGAGAAATAAAGTTAAAAGAACCAAGGGCTGGCTAGAAAGAACCATGCACTTGTAAGCAGTGAACAGTATTCTGCTGTTTGATTCCTGCTGCATTCAAGAAAACAGGACTTTGTACATCACTTCTAAATAAACAGAATTGCATCAAAGAAGTGTGCCTCACTCATCATTTTTTTCTGCTAACCTAAAGGACCCACAGGATCTAGAATTTCAGCTATTTGGGGGAAAAGGAGGCAACAATATGCATCTTTGGCAACTATACAAGTATAAAATTAGTATGCGTTTATAACTGTCTGTAATATTCTAGAGTAGATGGATACATGGAGAACCAGAACAATCTCACGTGCCAGTTTTTCAGGGCCAGTCATCAAATGTTCTACATAACACCAGTGCCAGTGATCCACAGACTACAGCACATGAATCCCTGTTTTATTTGCATTTACAAGGAGTACCCCTCTTCCAGACCCTGGTAGCATAATTCTATTACAGCCACAATCTTCCCTGCATAAAGCTGATAATGGGAAGCTCCAAAGGACCTGCAGCATGACTGTCTGACCCACCCACATATTCCGGTACCTACCCTCACACTTATCCCAGTCCCATGAAGAACAATCCACAGGGTCCTGGACATTAAAGATCTCCAGCAGCAGTTACCCATCCTTTTCCTTTATGTGGACCACAACATCATCTTTGAAAACTTTTGAGGACCACCGCAGGAGCAAGCCATTTTAACCATTTTTAACATAGCCTATGGCTTATGGGAGTCAAACTTGTATATAAAGAATATTAAAAGTGTAGCTATTTCTAATAATTTATTATGCTTACTCACAAACATATCTCACTCATCACAGTATATTTACCTACAATGCATTTTGTCTGCAGTAATTACCTTTTTGTCCCCCATGGACCACCTGCAGTGCCCTCGCAAACCACCAGTGGTCCATGGACCACAGGTTGGGAACCACTGATCTACAGATCTTGAAGGCAAAACAGTTTTCTAACCCACATTTCACACTAACCAAGTTTCTTCTATGTTTGCTTGCTGATGACTTTATGATTTATTCAAAGGTTTGGCCTTTATTCTTTTAAACTTTTCTTAATTTCAAACTTCAGTCTTTCCTGTTAATATTTATACTTCTTAATTTGTTTGTTTCTCTTAATCATTCTCTCTTGCAACTTGATCCTTCCCATATGGTAAACAACCAGAGTATTTGCTAATAGAAGTCTTCAGTGCAGAACCAATTCCAATGACTCATTTTTCTCAAGTATATAAGCAAATTTGTTTACTTGAAAAGAGAGACTAATTTAGGGCCAACTTTGTTTTCTGATAAAGGCAAGTGAATTGGGAGCCTGAAGGAATTACCCAAACTAATATAAATGGAAATTGTCAGGTATTATTCATGCTTTTTTGCTTTCTTAATTTTGTGAAAATTGTTTTCCTTTTCTCCCCCAATTAAGAGACCCCTCAGCTCCCTGTTTTGATATAAACTCCAACACGCCAGACTGGTGTTAGCGCATGAAAGCCAGAAAGTGAAATATAGCCTTAGGAAGCAGATTAAAATAAACCAGGCCATTTTCCCTGTTGAAACCAAGTGGAATCTGAAGGGTTTAAAAAAATAAAAAGAGACAGAAACAGTAACATTACTAGTATAGCAAAATGGTAAAAAGCTAAGTCATTTATTAAAATCTCAATGTTAATAATCTATGGTAATTCACACATTATGGTTTTAACATGATAATCTGATGAATATACTGTAAAAGATCTTGTCTAGATATGCAAAAAGCGGGGCGGCAGGGTTGTGCTGTTTTGTTTTTTTAATTATGTTAGCTCCACTTAGAAGCAGGGACCAATTTTGTTTAATCTTTTTATTACAGACCTGGGCACAGAAAGTAGGAATGTGCTAATTAAATTAGTAGATGACAACAAGTTGGGAAGTATTGCCAATACAGGAAAGGATCAGGATATCACAGGAAGATCTGGATGACAGGATCTCAGCAGGTTGTGGAATCTCCTACATTGGAGGTTTTTCGGAGCAGGTTAGACAAACACCTGTCAGGGATGGTTTAATAGGGATACTTGGTCCTGCCATGACAGTGACCTGAAAAGGAAGGTTAGATGGGGTGGGTTTTAAGATATTACAGAAAATTCTTTCTTGAGTGTCTGGCTGCTGAGTCTTGTCCACTAGCTCAGAGTTTAACTGATCACCATATTTGGGGTCAGGAAGGAATTTTCCTCCAGGGCACATTGGCTAGGGCTCTAGGTTTCATTTACCTTCCTTTGTAGCATGGGGCATGGATCATTTGCTAGTGGATTCTCTGTACTTTAAAGGTTTTAAACCATGGTTTGAGGACTTGAATAACTCAGTCATAGGTTAGAGGTTTATTACAGGAGTGGCTGAGTGATGTTCTGTGGCCTGCCTTGAGCAGGAAGTCAGATTAGGTGTTCATATTAGTTCCTTCTGACCTTAGAGTCTATAAGCTTATCATGATTTTAAAAACACAAGCAAGACAGAGGCTAACATCGGAAGCTGTTATAGTGGTTTGGAGTTTTCTTTAAGAGGGAACCCCAACTAAGACAAAGCTAGTTGACACTCTTTCAAAAGCATTAATCTCTGTATGGACAGAAATCTTCTTGTCAAGCTAGCTCTATTGAAATAACACAGTTGAAACGCATCTAATTTTGCCTGTTAAGGTCTGGCATAACACAGAAGTCTGCAGGTGTAAGCATACCCCTGACTGAGAACATGTAGAGGGCTTCCATGATATACATCAACCCACCTAGATATTTGCCTAGCTTTACAACAGGCTGCATAAAAAGCACTAGCTAAGTCACTACAAACTAAAATTTCATATGGCCAATGAGTTGTTTAAAATACTTTCTATATTATACACTGAAATATAAGAACATTAATTTATTTTCTAAATAAATATCTAAAATGAGAAAGTCAGCAATTGTTTAGTAATACTGTGCTGTGACACTTTTGTATTTTGATGGCTGATTTTGTAACAAAGTAGTTTTTATATGAGTAACTTGGGGTTATGTAAGCCACATCGGACTCCTAAAAGGGATACAATAGTCTAGAAAGACTAAAGGACATGGAGTTTTCTCTACCCCCCCCCCATTGTCTCTAACATTTATTGATAACTGCAGAGTCTGTTTTATGAATTGCTCCCCAGGTACAATTTTTCATGCAAGTGATTTGCACAAAACTGATACACATCTCAAGACCTCCATTCTCTCAAAATGTAAATGTTTTTCAGCTATAGAATTTAGTACTTAAGTTCAGACAGATTAGTAAAGAAACAAACAAAACCAAAAAGCCTCATCATCACGTGAAAGGTCTTGCACAAGCTCCAATCTTCCAAGCATTATGCACAGACATGACCAACATGACCATCCTTTGTTTGCTGCACATTTTCCTTGTACTGCTGTTTGGCACCAAAATCTTATCTCTAGACTGTAACATGCTACAACCTCCCCCCCCCCTCCAAAAAAAAAAACCAAAACAAACAAAAAAAAGTGAATGATGCTAACTTACAGCTTCTAGGAAAAATTGGAGAATGATTTCCTGTGCAATGAAATTGACATCTCTCTGAGATGTTCTAGTGTCCAGTGAGTTCCAGACCATTTGGGGCAAAACCAATGCAACGAAGATTCGGATTTATGTTCCAAAGGACACTTTAGAAAAGATCTAATAGGGAACTCTTCAGAAATTGACCACCTGAATTTTAGGATGCTTCTATTGCTGATTCAATGAAAACAGTGGAACTAAACTGAGTCACACAGAGTGACCTTCCAACTGAAATGTTTGACTCAGGGCTGCCACTAGAAGGAAGTGATAGAGGACTCCCACTTACACTTCCAATCCCATGTACCATGTGATATGAGCTGGGTGCTGTCTGAGTAGTTGCTGCCTTTTCTCTGCTAGGTCATAGGAACCATAGGCAGCACAAGTTAGGATCTCATCTTGCTCTGCTTGAGGCTATGACAAAAGGATTGATCTGCTCCCACATAGAGCAACCCACAGCAGCCTTGGAAACAAGAAAACAGGGAAAAATTGAGACCTACCAACCAATTTTAGCTCCTGATTCTCTGTCCTTGCCTTGGGCTGGAGGTGGCTTCAAGATGAAACCAGAGGATTTAGTATTCTCAGAAAACCTGAGGGAACCTACAGAAGAAGGAAGGGGAAAGCAAGCCAGTTCCTGTGCATTTCTGAATTCTTGTTTGCTTTTAAACTCCAATGAACAGGAATTCATTGAGCAGTCACTGTCTTGAAGTTATAGCTGAGAGAATAGTCTCCTAGGAGTCCATGATACCCCTATGCCTTTCAGGAACCAAAAGAGGAATGACTGCCCATCGTAGCAGACAGTCTTCATACAGCTGATGTAAATGAGTGTAGAGCAACAATTACAAATTTACACACAGATAGTTAAGACAGATAATTGACTCTGCAGTAGCTCTTGTGATACCTCCCATGTAATTGTGAATCAGTCATTGAGTTCTTCTATGTTCCATTGTCTGTTTTGTGATACCACAGTCGCACACTGGAGACACACTGATTTTCCTTTAGACATTTGTTTTCAATGATTCTCCAGAATTCCCAAAGGGTTGTAGCATCATGGCAAATGGACAGGGGAGCAGCAATGCATGACAATACCAGCAGCCAAGTCATACATCATGCAGTAGCCAGTAAATATATTACACTTCTCTCCACACAGAAGGTGTCCCCAGTCGGTGTATGACAGCTTTTGTAATGCATCCTGAAGTTCAACAAACTGATGCTCTTACAGATGAGGAGATCATTGGAGAGACATTGGGCCTTCAAGGGCAGACCATACCTGCACCTCATCCACTGTAATGAGGGAAACAAGGTCAAGCACCTTTACTTTGGCCCGGAAAGACAGGCCACCTTTCAAGCAGGCAGATCCTTTCTGCCTTATGAGGAGAAAAACGTCCTAGGAATGTTACTGTTACAAAATGATTCCCTGAAATATTGCTACATGTATGTATAAATGTAAGTGGAGGACCAATCTGCACTTTGTGTTGATGCTCCAAATTACCATGCCTCTTTCCCTCAAAGGATTTTCTTTTGGCACCCTGCTTCCCCAAGAAGTCTTATTTTGTGAGGAAGATTTTGGCACCTGGCTTGGACAGAAGCCCTTTGTAAGTTTGCTGAGAACAGGAAATTCCACAGATGGTATTTGGTAAGCTTCCTGACAGAGCAGGGAACCACTCTGAGGAGATGGTGGTTTAAGTGGCTGAAGAATGACTGCAGTAGCTTAACAGCATCAGTCATATCTAAAAAAGAGTACTCGTCCTCAACAAGTAGGTTAGTTCTAAGCCTATTTATTCTTTTACACACACACACACACACACAAGCTGGGACCCATCAAAAATAATGGGGGAAAAATCAAAACAGAATTTATGAAATACTTAAGTATTTTATGTTGGGGGCTGGGCCAGGAGATGGGGAGGTGGTGGGTTGGGACAGGAGGTAGGGGGCTGGGGCAGGAGGTGAAGTGGTGAAGAAGGGCAAGGGAAGAAGATGGGGGCAGAGAAGAGGTGGGTGGTGGCAGAAGATGGGGGCAGAGACAGGACATGGGGGTGCTGAAGAGGGACACAGGCAGGAGATGAGGGCAGAGAAGGAGTGGGTGGGGACAGGAGGTGGGGGGGCTGCAGCAGGAGGTAGTTGATGGGGGCAGAGATGTGGAGCAAGGGAATTGGGAGGCTGATGCAGGGGAGCTGGAGCTACACCCAAAGGGGACATGGGGATATGGCAGTGGTGGGCAGTTTCCAGGATGCAAAGGGGCTAAAGTGGGGCCAGGCACTAGCGACCCCACACTCAGCTGCCGCTGGGACACCACTCACCCCATCCCTGGTACTCGACACCCCCCCCGCTTGGCTGCTCTGGTCTACTCACCACTCAGCCCCGCTAGCTGTATGGCCCAGGTTTCTCCCACTCACCATGTGCAGCGGGCACACAGCCCCAGCAGCCCTAGGTTCCCAGCAGCTCCCTGGCCAGCTGGGCTGCTCTCTGGAGCTGCAGGAGGCGGCCAGCAGCACAGCGCCTCGAAGGGCCCTGGACACCTGACAGCACTTTTCAGAGCCTGGCAGGCTGCCTGCCCTGCATGTGCTCACGGGAACCAGCCCTGCACATGCACATAGGAGCCAGGCTGTCACGTGGTACATTTGACATGACATATGCACATAGCAAGTTAGGAGACTACATATGGTCTTTGTTTAAGTTTACACATTGGTGTTTTTTGTTTTTGTTTTTTTTTTTTGCTGACATTACATTTCTTTGTTTGTTTGAAGTTATTGTATCTGTATTTTTCACTTGAGCCATTCATGGTTACATTACCACAGCAGACACTAAGGATAAGGGGAAACTCCGGTTATATAGCCATAGACTGCGCTGAGTCCCTGATATAATAGATGAACAATAAGTTATTTTTCTTACAGATAGTGAAATAGTTTTGGACCCAGTTTTAGCTTGCTTAAACAAAGCCTGAAGAGCATTTATTAAATATTAATAAATGGAAAAAGACAGACAACATTTGTGAACAGAAACACTCCGTTCAAAAAAAGAAAACTAGTTTCTGTTGAATTAATAAATCATCTCCCCTCCAGTGATGGAAACTCCAAGAAATTATCATTGAGCTAGGACATGAAAAGTGAGACAGCTTCAAGAAATTAGGCACATCAAATAGATCTAGTTTCTCTATCCAACGCAAGTGAAATGGAAAATTGAAGAATCCAGTATAAACTAAGTAAATTAGGTCTTTTAAATGCTAGTTTTGATAAGCAAAGAGGATAGTATTAAAACAAGTAGGGTGTTTTTAGTTTCAAAAAACAGTATGATTTATCACAACCAATTCGTCTAAATCATAGTGTAACTTCCAGTCATGTGTGTAAGTCTTTTTATTAGCACAATCAATAGACAACCTGTTAAGATTCCTAAATTTTAAATAGCCAAAAGATCCAGCAAGCCAAAGTTTATATTCTACAATTATTCCTGGTCTTCAAGAACATAAATTTCTCAGGGCTGGTATCTATGACAGTGATGAACTTTGCAGTTTCTCAATGTCCTCAGCCCATTGCCTCTTGCTTCCTCTACAGATAGAATTTTTTTTTTTTTGACATTACAAGGTAACTGTGATTTTTTTTTAGTTTGCTGGAAACTGTATATCTTCTTGAAGTTAACATGGCGGGTTGTTTTGGGAAGGCGAGAATGGAGGGAATACTTTCACTGGCAAAGTTTCCTTCTCCACATGTCAGGTGTCACTCAGATTGCCATTCTTGATATATCCTTATTTCTCCTCCAATCTTAAATACCCGTAGGAAAGGATGCAACACGTGACAATAGATTGCACAAAAATATACCCAGAAAATTCTTTACAGCTTAAAAAGTGGTACTTCCCTGAAAAAGTGTTACTGTAAAAATGGCACTCTGATATCTTGTTTATTGTGCCTTAATGACTCCAATGTCAAATTGCTCAGACTGAAAAATGTTTTCCCAATTGAGAGCCCTGAAAAAACAGCCTGGAAGCCTTCTGGCTCTAAAAGATTCCAGGGGGCACTTGAGAACTGGTCACTTCTAGTGATGTTATACAAATCAGAATAAAATTCAGACTGCTTTAATATAGCTGTGCCTGATTCTAAGGAACTAATAGTAACAAAGTTGAATAAAGATGTGACTAAGGTGAGCAGATGTGACATTCAGGCTACAGATTTCTTCAGTAAGAAGATGCTTGTAATAGGGTGGCTTGCCCCTTAAGTAAGACCTGGGACTTGCCAATGCTAGTTACTAAAGAGGCACACCTCAGGGAGATCAGGTGATCCTATAAATAAAAGCAGGAGGAAGCTTTGGTGAGCTCAGAAAATGGCAAAGATTGAGACAAGCTCTAGCAGAAAAGACCATAACAATGGGAGTTTGGAAGTTAGAGCTGGAAGGCTGAGCTCTAGCCAGGTAAAGTTTAGCAGCAGAGACTGAACTGGGAGTCAGCTCTGGGAAGGTGGGCTGGGACCCCGTATCTAAGCAGAGAGATTAAATGGAGTTGGAGCCCGGGGGCCCAGAAGCTGTAATGACTCTTGTCTGATTTATTTAAGAGGGCAATGTTTTATGCTAAACTTGAACTAGGAATGTGGAGTTTCGGAAGCCCCTAAAGAGGAGAAATTGAGGCAGGCTGCCTAGAGCATGACCCTTGGTCATGAGGGAATGGTGAGATGTGTAACAGCTGGACAGTCAGTTGGATGTGTAACATCACCTCCTATCAGAGACGACACTGGTGGCAAAAATGGAGGAGATAGTACAGTCTTTGGTGTGACAACCCAGGCTGTCTTTTTGCAACTTACACATGGTCAGCAGCCATGAGGTGCTGTGGGTGGCCTTGCAGAATCAGCAGCAGAGGCAGGACCCCACCACCATCAGCAAAGATAATGCCCAGGGCTTCTGTCTAGGAAATGATGGCAGTCTGAACATCCCAGGTGGCAGCCTGGTTCCTGGTGGGGTGTGGGTCAGGCTAGAAAGTGGACGTGGAAGAAAACTGATGTATAGACCTAAATGTTTTAGGTGTGGAAATGTCAGGCACTCATTCTGAAGAAGCAGTTGGGGAGATTCTTGCAGAGCAAGGGGGGTAATTCTGCAGTGAGAGAGGCCAAGTGGGAGAGGGTGAAGCAGATCCCAAATGGTAAACTAGTAGAGCAGAGGTGTCAAACTCATTTGCTATGGCAGACCAGATTTCACTGAAATGTACTCCAAGCTCGCCACACATACCATAGATTGAAGTAGTACTGCACTCTTGGGGTACAACGGAGTGCTGGGAATGCAAGACTGTGCTCCACAATACTCCCCTCTGCTCCCTGAGTTAGGAAGAGAGTGTGGTCTCACGGAGTACAGTCTCATACCCAGTGCTCTGATGTCGAGAGACCTGACACACTTGTGGCATCACAGAACGCTGGGTATGTGAGACCAAACCCTCTCTCTTTGTTAGAGAGAGAGCAGGGTCCCGCTGAGTGCGGTCACAGGCTGGATGGAAGAGGTTCACAGACAACATGTGTCCTACAGTAGAGACAAAGGCCTAGAAGGGCTACTCTAAAAAGTACAGAGCCCCACAGGATAGGGAATGCTATAGTCTGCTGGCAAACACACAAGGACCACAGACACAGAATGAATGCATGAGTCATGAGTAAAATGATTAGTCACATTTTATACTGTCTAATAAAAAGGGGGTTAATGTCACCCTGTACTATTAGTTTACTCATGTCTGTCTTCACACGTTTTAGTTAAGGAATGTTTTTCAACACAAAAAAGATTATCCTTCTAGTAACGCTATACTAATCAGTTCAGTGTAAACAGACAATATTTCAAAAGTTTCCTTTCTAGTCTTCGTATGCCCACACTCCATTAGCCTGCTGTGAGCCCAATACATTTCCCTACAGCTCTTGTGTGTGTTTACTGTTAGGTTTTCTTAATTTCATCTGGTTACCAAACTTTGTAAACATGTAAAACTGGGATAGTTATAATTGAGTTTCCCCTCTTTCCTGAACAACTCCTTGTGGGTTGAACTACTATATCTTTAGAAGATCAAAATAAATCTTGGGGAAACTTCATAAGCTCTACTTCTCTCTAAATCAAGTACCCCTAGATCAAATAGCAGTTTGTGTTTCTGCTTAGATCACTGACTTAGTAACCATTACAGTAAATATACCTTTATTCATACATAAAACCTATACAGGAGTGACAGTTACAAGACAAGATAGCTTTAAATTGAAGTGCAGTGACACACATGGCCCACTTCAACCCTAGATGCAATACCAGTACATGACATCTCTATAAAAATAGAGTAATATCTGAATAATTTCAGAAAGAACAATGCTGCTTCAGGATGCCACATTTAGTACGTTATAATTACTAGTATTTATAGTCAAATATTACTAATGATAGATTTGTATGCATTTGTAGAACAGTCTGTAATTTGCTCAGTTCCAGAAAAAGGAGAAAGTGAAAAAAGCACCCCCGAAACAATGAAGTAATTAGACAGAAAGTGAAAAAAGTCTCATGGAGGGAAAACTTGAGATGCAGAAAGTGATAAAAACTTTTACAGAATATTTAAGTTGCACACATGGATGAAAAGCACATCCATGAAAGACTCTGCATAAGTTCCTATCTCCAAGGCATTGCACACAGAGGAGAGAAAGAAGACATCATGACCACTATGTGTTTACTACACATTTGCCTTGTGATGCTGTTCTCCACTGAAATCTATTCACTGGACTGTAACATGCTTCACTTCTACCAAAACAAAGTGAATGTGAAAAGCTTAGAGCTCCAGAGCAAAATCGGTAGAACATTTCCTCTGCAGTGTCTAAATGAAAATACAAAATTTGGGTTCCCCCAGAAGGTTCTCAGGCCCACAAAACTCCAGAAGGAGAATGCCCAGCTAGTAATACTGGAGATACTCCAGCAGACTTTCAATATCTTCAGCAAAAATCCCACACAAGCTATCTGGGACAGGAGTTTTATACAGTCATTCCAAAATGGATTTTATCAGTAAACTGAGCAGCTAGAGACACGGTTGCATTCAGAGATGGAGAATGAGTCACCATATTTGGGCAATGAGAAACTTGTGTTACCCATGTTGAAATTAAAAAAAATACTTTGCAAGATTTGGGGACTTCCTGAAAGACAAACAATATAGCTTGTGTGCCTGGGAAACCATCTGCTTGGAAATGAAAAGATGTTGTTTGTTTGTTGACCAGCTGATCAAAAAGGCTTCAAAACTAAGGTAAGGTACAAACATTATCTTTGGAATAACTTACTTCAAACAATCTTTCAGCCCAAAAGTCATGAACAGGAATTTAATACATTTAGGGTTCTCATCCCTAAATCATTGCCTAAAGTCTTGACTTCAGTAGAGGCAAGATCAGACTATTGCCTTCCTCTACTCTGTAAGTGCTATAAATTCATACCACTGGATACTATGTCAATCTATTTTTTCTATTGGTGATAGCATCTAGGTGATGCATTCTATTTCAGCCCCCCGGACAGCCTCGCCTGAGCCCTACCTGCTAATCCATCTCTGTTGGTAACATTTCCAGTATTGCAAGGTCATAACAGCTTCACGCAACTCCTTTTACATTAAAAAAAAATTTCTGCCAAAAAATGCTTCCTCCTTCTCTACTCTCATGTCTACTCCCCTTCCCGCACCCACCCACACACAGACACACACAAACCAAAAAGTACATTAACTTGAAGCCCAAGGCAATCACCTTCAGCCCTGGAAAGGTGAAGTTTGGAAGTCAGGCTTAATACAACAGATCAGGCCTAGAAACTTGGTCAAGAGGGTGCGGTTTTGCTTTTGTTTTTCTTTAGGTACCTAGTGATTTTTGGGTCCCCTCAGTTCTCAGATGCTCAACTTGACACTGAAGGCACCCAACTTTCAGAGAGAGTGGGTGCTTGGCACTTTCTAGTCAATCTTTTAACCAGCAAAGAGAAACTCTTAAGTTTTCAAACAGACATTGAGCATTTGTTTCTAGAGCTAATGAGACTAGAAACAAATTCTAAAAAGTGTCCATTTTCACATTAAAAGGTATGAATTTTCAGTAATCTGTACAGATTTCCAAATTCATAATTTGTTTTTCTGTGTGCTCAATATAGCTTTTCAACTCAAGAACAATAAATCCCCTTTCACTTATAACAAGTGAACACACATTTGTGTCTGCATGTATTATAGATACATATCCAAGAATATAATTATTTCCTGTAGGCTAGAAGGCTGGAGAGGAAACCTACGTTTTACTAAACAATCTTTCTCAACTTTGTTGTCCTAAATAGAAGCACCACCTTGAGCAAATATTCCATGACCATAGTGCATTATAGTTAATATAAGTAACTCCTGTTAGACAAGGAATGAGTGGCAGGTTGAAGTGGATAAGCAGACTTTTTCTTCTCTTATTGTTAATGGCTAAACAGAAAAAAAAATAGCGCTCACAGTTCTTAGGCTCATATATAACAAAAGCACCTTTAACTTCTGAACTTTCCTGTATTAATCTTAAAGTAGATGCTCATTTTTAAGACCCTTCAACAGCTCTAGTTAGAAATGGATTATGAATCAATCTTTTCCCTTTTATTTCCAGCTTGGAACAGTCAGTACTTCAACTACAGGTACCAGGACAACTGCCCTGGAATCTCACATTTCTCCATTGCCTCTTCTGATAGTGATTATCAAGTGAAAAGTTTCTGCCTTGTGAATTAAGCAACAGACAGATAACATACATTTTACACCTGTTCTGTATTATGTAATGTGACTTTCATTGTATTTTGAAATGCTTTGTTCACTTCGTAAAATGCCTGGAAGAGGAAAGTTCCAAAGGGGCAGCTGTGTTAGTCTAGCCCAGCAAAAAAACAAGGGAGTCCTGTCTGTTAGTTCTTAAGTGCCACAGGACTCTTTGCTTTGTTTTGGAAGAGGAAATCCATGGTGGAATAGCAGGGGAACAACTTCATTATTATAAAAAGAGAAAGTCATCAGATTAGGAGATAAATCAACTCAGAGACATGGATGAAAAATAGAATCTGCAAAAGAATTTACAGTCTGTCTATTAACAGATGAGGTGACCGTGACAGTTTCGTGTTAGCTGGAAATGCTAAGATGACAAGACAGTCCAAGATCCCACTTCAGATCTTTAATGGATGTGTAGCTGGGGATGTGTACCTGGGTGTGTGTGTAGCTGAGGGGTGGGCAGACCAGAGCAATAACTGATGCATGTGGTACTCAGAAGTGGTTGCAAATTCCTACCTGGGCTGGCGGGCAATAGATGAGGTGGGGGATAGGTGTTTATAGGACTGGATTTGCATGAGGGTGGGCCTGGCTTTGCGGGATGGGGACCAGACCTGCACGAGGGGGGGGGCCTGGAAATTTAGGATGGTTCCAGGGCTCCCCAAATTATACTTTGACCCCTGAGTAGCTGGGGTAGGTAAAGAGGGCCTGCACTGATGTGAGGGGAGCCCACCAATTAAGGAGGGTTCCAGGGCCCCCCAAATTATACTTTAACCCCTGGTTTTACTAGTGCAGTTGTCCAGAAAGACTAGACAAGAGTTTATCTAATGAGCCATATTTTTTTAAATGAGTTGAGTGGGCATTGAACCTGAGGTATAGCAATAGCTTCAAAATCTACCCCTGGTAAAAATCTGAGGAAGACATATGGTCACGTTGCTTCAATCTGCCTTGTCGTTTGAAGGCGGGAGGGTTGTCTTTATGGGGTAACAATCTGAGAATAGCAAATAATTCAGAAGGTGTTCCAATTATTTTCAAAAAGAAAATAAATTACACATGCAAATGATTCCTGGGAATTGGGTGGAAGAAAAGGGATGGGGGCTGTGGCAAGATAATATGGAGATGGACTAAATGGGAATATGTGGCAAACAAGAGGAATTATGGGAGCTCAGGTCAGGGGGAAGGCATGAGTGGGACACTGGATTGGGTAGAAGAGGGCCTGTCAATCTCACATCATCCCCTGTTGTGTGTATGCTAGGATCTGGGGGAACCTGCCCGCCAGGGGACACTGAGGCCTTCTTTCTGCCCCTCCTCCCCACCTGTGTTGGGATTGAGAAGTCCTTCCCTTTATGTCTCGAGGATTGTTTGAGTGAATGAGTAGTAAGGGCACAGAGCCTAGGTCAGTGTACAGCTCAAGGCTACAAGACCAAGAAAATGTGCAATACTCTAGTCAGCCTTTGCCTGGATATGGAATAAACAACAGCAGAGGGTGCCAAACAGTGAAGAACAACTTTTCACTTCTTAATGGTAAAGGACAGGCAGGAGGGGATGAGCTGGAAACATTTGCAAGGGATTGTGTGTTGTGGAGCAAGGAGGAGAGAGATTGGTAAAGGAGGCTGACGTACAAATCTTTTCTCAGGCATTTAACATTACTGTAACTGTCATCTAAAACAACTGTCAAGATTTTGGGACACAGACCATGTCTGTGATATCCCTCACTGGCCCTGTTAGCAGTTATACACTCCAACCATTAGCTCCATTCTACTATAGAAGTCTACAGGCACGGAGGAACTCTTACATACACATAGCAATTGTGGTGCCTAGGGAAGACAGCATAGGACTGGGAGTCAGGTGACTTAAATTTTATTCTCAGTTCTACATTAGTCTGCTGAGTGACTAAGTTACATTACAGCTATATGATTCAGTTTCTCCATCTGCAAAATGGGGCTAATAATCCTTTGTAAAATACTTTACAGTGATCATCTACTGCTAAAAAAAGTTATAAATCTCAGGTATTATTACCTGATCAGAATCTTGTCTCAGCTGATAACCTGTGCGATAAATACAACTGCCTAAACAACCACTCACACATACAAAAAACACTTTTGTTTTTTTAAACAGAAAAGGAAATTCAGTGACAAATTTTGTTAAGGCACAGTGAAAGTTACCCTGCAGTGCCTTGCACATTTCCAGAAGGCTGACTTCTATGACACTCAAACCCAGGAAATGAAATGTTAAGGTATTTTAAAGTAAACTTCTGAAAACAAGGAAATAATTAAGGTCCATGAAAATACAACCTTAACTCTTCCTCCTTCCAGCTGGCAACGGCCACTGAGAATTATCTGCACTCACAACAAGTGTGTTCCTTGTGTTACAAGAAGCTGCACTGCTGTAGTGAAAGAAATGCTAAATTTAGAGAGATTTACACTTTGTCTCCTCCTGCCTCCATACAGTAATGTTAAAAGACAACTCATTCAGGGCTTGACTGGACTGAAATATCAACTGCTGCCATCTTTTGCTTGACTCAACACCTTAACAGCATGGCCATGATAGCTTCTTCAGCTCATACACAATCTAATGCACACGTAGCATTGTTGTGAATCTAGTTTTGTTCATCAGCTGAGCAATGTTCCCTCTAACTATTCATAGGCTGTGTGCGCAAAAAAAAATTGTGTGTGCGCAAAAAAACATTTCTTTGTGAGCACCACTATTGAATTTTTTTGTGCGCACTTTGTTTTATTGTGTGGACAGGTTTCATGACCCAGGTGCATGCACACATGCGCACAGCTTAGAGGGAACAGTTCTGCTGAGACATCCCTTTTGTTCTCGCAGCATTTCATAGGAGTAGAAATTAAGATAGGAGTCCAAATGACTTCTACTTTCCATAAAAAAAACCTGTTAACTTTAGAAGTCTTTGTAACTTAATCTTTTAAGACAGTGTTTAAACTTAAAATTATCATCAAAGACAACATTTTCTCTTAGCAATTCTCAGATGTATTTCCTATCTTTAAGCCTGGTGAAGAAATTACTTAAGATCTGCCTAATAACTAATCCTCCAGCTAATATAAATAATTTTATATTCATGGCTTCTTAAACAGTTACAAGAAGGTCACTTGATTCCATACTGATACATAAAATCTCACTAGTCACATAATGATACCAGTGTGTTATTTTAGTTGCCTTTAGATACAAAGCAGTTGCAAATATACATCACAAGAAAAGTCTATAAACATAACAAGGGAAGTCTATACAATATCAGGCATTTAAAGAGTAAAAAATTGTTTTCATTTTTACCTAGAAACAGGAGGTTAGAAGTAACCAAACCATTTCCCAGCTGTACATGTTTTCATTAAAGGTAAACAGAGGAAGACTTTGGAACACTTAGAAACCATTCTCAATAAGAATATTTCTAGAATTATTTGTACAGGTTTAAAATTGAGATTTTTCTCTGTAGAGGCAAGAGGAGAAGAAAGTAAATGACACAGGGTTACTGGGCTAGCTTTTGTGGCCTTGATAAATCAGATGCTATACATCACTTATCTTTGAGATCCTAAAAATAATGGATAGCCATATTTCCCTAACAAGGCTGAGATAACCTCGTTTCAGAAGACACTCTGACTGGTTGTTTGCCACATAACCAAACAGGTTTCAAAACTAAAATCCTGCGGGTGCTTCACCCACAAATCACAATTAAAGATTCATAACAAACACTGCATACAGGGAAAATAATATATTTACATCTACCATAATATAAGCTATTAAAGACTTGTGTTGTGCATTTTATGTAAAAACTTGCCCTCTGCCACCATGCAGTATGTGGGTTCAGAACACAGAGGTCCTACTCCAAAGGTGCCTAAGCAGAAAACACTTAAACCAAAGTCAACAGGAATTTACCTTCAAATATATGCCTTCGGATATCACTGCATTACTACCACCACTCCGAAAGCACTGAAGTGTTCTTTAAAAGCTTCAGGGACTGTGGGAGAAAGATAAGCACTCTCTCCCATTCAACGATCATGCCAGTCCATCTGGGCTTAGCTAGTGGGAGGTGACCAGAAACTAGGAGAGGTGATAATAGAAAGGAAGGAAAAAAGAAGAAATCTAAAACAGAGCATTACCTGTCAAAATCATAATATGAAGGATATTGCTACACACTGAGAATACAAATTCCTGAACAGCATCCCTGTCTGCTGGGCTAGTCCCATTTTCTCACATAGGGTAAATCCAAGCACAGGTTAGGACACACCAAATAACACCAGTTTTACAAATAGGGATCTGAGACAGAGACTACTTCACTAAATTTCAGGAAGAGTAAATCATGCTAATTGTTGTTAAACTCTTTTCTGTTCCAAAAGGGAAGCAATACATTATAAATCTGTTTCATCAAATTCTTCCACAGCAGAAACATGAAATTGCAAGGACACATCTGGCACTTCTTTAAATCCTGAGCAAGTTTACAATGAAGAAATGGTATAATTTGATGATAACCCTCAACTGCCTGAAGGAAGCTCTGGGGAGGATGGAATTAGGCTGTTCTCTTTGGTGGCAGACTACAGAACAAGGAGCAATAGTCCAAATTTGCAGTGTGGGAGGTCTAGGTTGGATATTAGGGAAATCTTTTCACTAGGAGGGTGGTAAAGCACTGGAAAGGGTGACCTAAGGAGGTGATGGAATCTCTGTCCTTAATGGTTTTTAATGCCCAGTTTGACAAATTCTAATGGGGTAACCATGTCAGTCTAATCCAGCAAAACAAACAAGGAGTCTGGTTACACTGTTGAAGACTTAACAAATCTTTAGACAACAGATCTTCTATATCTTTACCAAAAGTCTAACTTTAGCTGCCTGGGATGGAAGATCTCTTGAAATAAATGTTAGTCTTTAAAAATGCCACCAGGCTCTGTGTTTGTTTTGCAGTTTGACAAAGCCCTGGGTGAGATGATTTAGTTGAGGTTCTTCCTACTTTGAGCAGGGCTTTTGGTAAATGACCTCTTGAGGTCCCTTCTAAACTTCGTCTCCTATGATGCTATAGGGGATGAACTAGATCAGCAATCCTCAACTAGGGATCTAAGGTTTCAGGGAATCTGCCAAAATAAACAGAGAGCAAGGCCTACATTAGACTCACTGGGGCCTCGGCAGCAAGCCAAAGCCCTGCAACCCAGGCCTGAAGCTGATACCTGAACCTCATTGCCCAGGGCTGAAGTCAAAGCCTGAGTCATTTAGCTTGCAGGGGCTCCCTCTAGCCCTGGGTAAGTGCTTTGCTTGCTACCCACTAATGTTGGCCCTGGCTTTTAATCTACTGGATATGAAAAAAATGGTTATGGTTCCAGGTGAGTGATGGTATTTTTAGAGCATAGTGGAAAAGGGGAAGAACATCAGAAGAAAAAGGTTTAGAAACCCTAGACTAGATAATTTAAAGGGAGATTAATACTCTGATCGAAAGAGAAAGGAAACTGGTACAAGACAATGAAGTCATTAACAGAAAATGAAAGTGATATGTTTAAAAAAAACCACACACACGGGAAAATCCTTAATAACCAAAAATGATGTAAGAAAACTTGTTCTACAGAATAATTAAGTTTACAGATATGGAAGAAAAATTCAGGTATCTGCAAAAGGTCTTCAAAACTTTCCAGTGTGTATGTCTGGATTTATACTCAGTTGACATTATCATCATGGCCACTTATTGTTTGCTGCAAATTAGCCTTGTGTTGCTGTGCACCACCAAGATCTCAGCTCTGGATTGTAACACTCTTCCCTTCCTGTTCAAGAAAATAATCCAGGGCAATTTACACCTTCTGAACAAAATGGGTCAACATTTTCCTCAGCAATGTCAAAGTGAGAAAATGAATTACAAGTTCCCTGAGCAGTTTCTAAAGTCCAGACAGAAAGAAGAAGCTGAGGTAGAAATCCAGGAGATCCTGCAACAGATCCTCTATATTTTTACCAAAAATCTAACTTTAGCTGCCTGGGACGGAAGATCTCTTGAAAGATTCCTAAATGGACTTAATCAGCAAATTGAACATCTGGAGGCATGTATGAGAGAGAAGATGGAGATGAAAAAACCATATTCAAGAACTAGACTGAAACTGAAAAAGTACTTCCAAAAGTTAGATAATTTTCTAAAAGAGAAACAACACAGCCTCTGTTCCTGGGAGATCATTCGCCTTGAAGTGAGGAAATGTCTTCAGTTTATTGACAAAGTTATAAGAAGGCTTAAAAAATAAGGTACAAACAACATTTGGCCTGAGCACTGGAATCAGAAAAAAAATATTTTAAATTATCTACCTACATTCTCAAAATGCTTCTACTTAAATTCCAGTGGTTTTCTGTTACTATTTATATGATGCTAATTATGTATTGCTACATTTAAATTAATGCAAAGAAATATTTATAAACAATAAAACTGTCTATTGAAGATAATTGTAAACTGACAGCAAAATGACCTACATACTTTTTCAGTAAGTTTAACTGCATAGGAAAGAATGGTCATTTTGTGGCAATTAAGTTTATCATCATCATATTTCCTTCTGAGAAGTGTGCCATTAACTTTGACTCCCTTTTCACCGACACGCAGTAGATCTTTTAATTTTGAAGGACTCACAAAGCCATGACTTTTCAGAAATCATGTAATCAATTATTTGAATTAAAAATGAAATGGGTTTTTTGTTATTTTTAAATTATTTGTTTTGTTTATAATAATTCCTTACTCTTCAAAGATATGCTATTTCCAGTGATGTATCTGATATTGTGTCTGATTAACTTCTGGTTTGTTCAAGCTGTTCAAGTTATCCTCTAAGGGCCTGCCTACACGGGGAAATTGAGCAGAACTGCTGACATAGAATAAGCTATTTTACAACAGCTCCCGGTGCGAACATTTATTCTAGCATGGGTGTCCATGCAGGGAATTATTCCAGAATACCAATTATGTTTTAAAATCATACTCTGCCTTACTTTCCCTTGTGTAGACACAGCTTAACATCATTTCAGCCAACTACAAATCTTAGTGCTCTGTCTCTCTCTCTTTGGGGGTATTCAGGCTGGCTGCTGAAATCTTGCACACCACTACTCAGACTGTTTTATTGCTAGTGGAAGTTTTTTTTTTTATTCCTTACACTTTGTTTGCAACTGTAAACAGTGAGAAGAGTTAACCGCTGGTATTCCAACAAATTTTACACAACAGCCTCATGGTTCTGAGTGCAATAATTACAGTCAGTGAAGTTCATTTAGCATTTTGAGGAACTAAGGATGAAATTCCATCTCTGTTGAACTCAGTGACAAATCTACCATTTTCTTCTATTGGGCTGCTAGGATTTCACCTTTTTGCAAGCAGCCACTGACAACTCAATCAGCTTCAAATCATGGTGTTCGCCCGCTTCCCCCCTTGGGAACATGATGTGTGTGAGATTCAGGGGAAAGCACCCATTCAGCCATTCAACAAACCAGGATGCAAAGCCATAAGGGTAAATTGCAATCCGCTAGAAGGCCAAGGATAACAATGAAGACAGTGGTACTCCACAGCTAGTAAGAGAGTACACACACCATGCGTCTCTCTCCAGGATGTACTCACTAACTTTTCTCCCTGACATCTAGTTGTGGATTAAAGCAACAAAATCAAAAACCAGCTAAGAAGAATAAGGCCCAAAAGCAGCAGATCAGAAACAGAAACATCTCACATACAACAGAAAGGAGGAGGATCTGGAACAAAAAAAGATTGTTGAAGGAATAAAATGAAGACTGAAACCCACCTTCTTTTTAATAAGACACTATTTAGAATTAATATGGTTCATAAAAACAACTTCACTGTCCATTCTACTAACAACTCAAATTTCAACTACAAAAATGTTTAAACATAAATGTATCATTTCTGTTTACTCTGTGCACTTTTTGAAGTCTATACTATGAAAATGCAGTTAGTTTTACTTTGATTCACTAACATGTTGCTACAACATAGTACATTGCAATCTAAATGGCAATCTTCCCTAAAGTTTAAAAATTGCATTACAAAATTGTAAATGCTGGAACTCAAGGTAATTATTAAAGAGCATATGCTGGCAGTTTCAGAAAGGAAGCGAAGAATACAGTCAATGTCCAAGTGAAACTGGAGACGATTAAAGGAAGCTGAATTGCATTACCTCAACAGAAGTTCCAAAGGGGTAACTGTGTTAGTCTCGTTCAGCAAAACAAACAAGGAGTTCTGTTGCTCTTCTAAAGGCTAACTAATTTATTTATTGCATGAGCTTCCATGGAGAAAGTTTTTGATGAAGTGGATTTTTCTCCTACAAAAGCTCATGTGGTAAATAAATTTGTTAGGGTTTTTCATCTTCCTCTGTAGTGTGGGGCATGGCTCACCTGCTGGTGAATTCTCTGTTATCTTTAATTCCTTAAATCATGATCTGAGGACTTAAATAACTTAGTCATAGGTTAGACTGATTGCTGGAGTGGGTGGGTGAGGTTTTGTGGCCTGCATTGTGCAGGAGGTCTGACTAGATGATCATGCTGGTCCCTTCTGACCTTAGAGTCTGAGTCTAAAGAATTGTCACCTGCCTCCCCCCCCCACAATTAATAAGGAGTCTTGTGGCACTTTTAAAGACTAACAAATATTTTTATCAAAATTAATTTGTCTGGGACACTGCTGTGTTACAGCAGTCTCAGGAACAGCCTCATAGGATCTTTAATGAGGCATGCTGGGTCAAGATTGCACCCCCAAGCACCACAGTACTTCCCAACATCCTACCATGTATCTACCCAGTAGAGGAGTCTGATTTTGTAGCTCTCAAACAGGCAAAATTGCTTTTGAAATCAGTGGGAGTGTCATCTTATAAGGACTGCAGGAATCAGCTCTTGGACATAAGTGTTATCTATGACACTGCTTCCCAACCTGTGGTCCGGGGACCCCCAGGGGTCCACAGGCATGTTTCAGGGGGTCCAGGGAGCCTCTACCTACCAGGGCCAGAATCCAGCTACAGCCCTGTTGCTCCCCACCAGGGCTGCCTCTCCCCACCCATGGCCAGATCTTGGCAGGGGAATGGGGCTGTGGCAGCTCTCCAGCAGGCACAAGGGTAGGGAGCCATAGCTGCTGCGGCTTGGCTGCACAGGCAATGGTGGTGGCAGTGCTGCTTGCTGGCTGTCCCAGTGGTGCAGGCCAGATTATGTAATCAGCCAGGGGTGGAGGGGCGCAAAGATTTTTTTGTTAAAAAGGGGCCCCCAGCCTGAAGAAGGTTGGAAACCACTGATCTATGGCATCATTAATACCATCCTATAACATTCTGAGGTTATTCCCAGGATTTCCCATTCAAAAATCAATCCAACCCTTCTCTGCTGGTGGCAATGTTTAGCACAGTGTCCTCTAATCATTCTGTGAATTCTCAGCTCACTAAGGCTCTTTTTTCAGTTCATAGCCATCCACTCTTGTGTGTGTGGTTGTGTTTGTTTTTTGTTTTGTTTTAACTGTGCTGCACTGGTGACTACAAATATATATATTAACATCTTTCAGTCAACTTTGCAATGCAGAAAAATATTGCTACATTGGGCACTAGAGGGCAAAGTGAGATTACAACTAAAATCCTACAGTAAAATCTTTCACACACAAAAAGTAGTAAGACAATAGGAGGAAGTTTATACTGCTATCCTATTCTGGTCACTTTCCCTGTGTAGACAAAGGCAAGTTTTAGAACGTGTCCAGTTTGGCCACCAATTAAAAATCCCTAAATTCTAAGTTCAATTCTGCAGACCCTCATACCTGCAAATAACATTACACACCTAAACTGTCCCCTTGACTCCAATAGAGCTAGTCATAGGCATAAATGTTTGCAGCTGGAACAACAACAGCAGGTGCAGTAATGGGGCTACTCCACCAGCTGCTAAGTATCATGTTGCTTCATGGATTAACTTTCACCCCAGTAACAAGAAGTCAGTGATGTCTCCACTGATTCCCCAGGGGAAATACAGAAATATATTTCCTACACGCCTAGGAAGCAATGCAAAGGCTTTGGGCAGTCAGGGGTGATGCAGGAGCAGCAGGAGGAGGACATAATTGCTAAGGAGGAACTTGAAAGTGAGCCCAGCATTGCTGAGTGTTGGCAGGAGAAGGCTGGAACAGATTTTTTTCAGGGAAGTTGGGGGACTGAATTGTTGGGGAGTTGGAGGAGCAGGGCCAAAACCAGTGCAGGATGAGTATGGCAAAGCCTCAGGTGCTGAATTTTGGAAGGCACCCCGCCACATGGCTGGCAGCTGCAGCCCCTACATGGCTCCAGAGACACATTCCTCTCTGGATACCAGGCCAGGGCCTTAGCTGCAGGAGTTCAAAATCTCCCACCCTGCCCCCTGAGCATGCTCAGATGCATGCTCAGGCAGAAGGGGGTCGGGGGAAGCAGGTCCACAGCTAGTGCAGCTCCAGGACTGGGGACTCTCCTACCGCTGAAGACAGGTAAGGGGACCCCACTGCTGCTGGCAGGTCATGGGGATCTGGATCCATCCTCAGTTGGCGGTGGGGAGCTCCTGCCACCGCTGGCAGGCCATGGGGATCCAGATTCATCCCCATCCAGGCAGCTGGGGATGGATCCACATCCCTGCAGCCTGCTGGCAGCAGCAGAAGCTCCCTGCCACCTCTGACAGCAGCTGGGGATGGACTGGCTCCCAGGCTGGACTGGGACCAGTGGGGGAAATGTCTGGGGCTGTTTGCCCCGGGCACCAAAACTTCTAGTTATTTACTTCCCCCATACTGATTAGGGTTGACCCCCTAGCCTTTCCATTCAGTCAGGCACATCTGTCCCTGTTCCCATGTGTCCCCACACCCCCACTACCATCCAACCCCTGGCTCGCTGTTCACACCCCACTAGCTCCTGTGCCCCTGCCTCAGTCGGCCCCCACTGTGCTTCTGAACCCATGTCTGTGTGACCCCTTCTGTCCTGTTCTGTCCATCCTCCTCCATATGCAATACTTCCTCACCTGGCCCTGTGGGCCTCTGTGTGTCTGGCTGCTCCAGCCCGAGAGTCGCCTGCCCTCTCTTGTGGCATCATGTCAGTCCCTAGTGGCAAAAGATGTAATTGCAGGAGAGGCACAAGAACCATGCTTAGTGCAGGACAGAGACAGATGATTGCATGGAGGAACCACCGCCTGGGATAAAAGATGGAATAGAAGGGAAACATCGGGAAGCTGCCACCATTCCCTAGTTTTTTCCCTGTGGACTGACTTAATATCACTTGAAGCCAGTTGGTAAATAGAAGCCAGTGTTTTGAAAGCTTTCTACTGAGCTATTAGGATACCCTTCAAATGCCCTCATGGAAGCTCTGATCCTTTCTGGTGCAGCCAAGGCTTGGATTTTTACTGCTAGTTCAGCAGATCCTGCTGGAAGCCAAGAAATCTCAGTACTGGACACAGGAGACTCTTCTA
Organism: Podocnemis expansa; assembly: GCA_007922195.1. NCBI lineage: Eukaryota > Metazoa > Chordata > Testudines > Podocnemididae > Podocnemis > Podocnemis expansa. The sequence goes on from ML681982.1 coordinate 56,090, forward strand.
CAGTAGGGCTGCAACAGATTTAGCTGAGTGGGCTGTACAGCTACGAGAAGGAAGTCTTGGTCCATTGCCCCAGGGGTTGAGCTTCAGCGTGGAAGTGAGTCTATTGATGGGGGGGAGGGGTGGGACTCTGGGGGGTTCAAAACAGCAAAAGGGAGAAGCAGGAAGACAAATACCTTCCACTTCTGGGTCGTTTAGAGACAGCCAAGCAGAACAAAACAGAAGGAAAAAGCTTTTGCAGAGAACGGGAGAATCTAGCGAAATTGTTGCTAGAAAATACCTCCACACTGTGCAAGCTCGCAAAAAAGGAGATCTCTTTCATGTGGTTGGAGAGAGTGAGTCACCCAAGAGCTGGAATGTGAATACAGCGCAACCAAGAGGTCCACACGCGCTACAGCGGCATAGCAATTGTGGTGCTCGCAGAACCACGTGAAGGGAACCCTAGAAGAATGATTATTGGCCCTTGACAAGCACTAGCAGTCTGGGGGAAGGGATGTAATGAGCCATTCCTTTAATCCAGCACTGCTATGCATGGTTCTGCAGGTTAGTTTAGTGCTATGGCTGTTAGGGGTGGTACAGCTGCCACTACACTAATAAAGCATTCATTCTGTACACCTGTGCACACTGGATTTACTTCCCCAAGACACTGCATACTGGATTCTACTTTGTTTCCTGCTGTAATTTAAGACTTTAAAGATTAGGTCCTGGATAGCTCAGAGATCACCTTTCTTCCTGAGTATTACTAGGATAGTAAATCATGAAAGGCATGTGGGCTGATAACATCCTGATTTAATTGCATGTGGGGAAGTGCCCGGGGCTACAGCAACGAATTCTTGCTAAGTGGACTGCCAATCATCTGTAGAATTCAATTCCTGCCTCAGATGGCTGCAACCTGAATCTACTGACCTTCAGGTCAGGACATGTTGCAAGGCTAATTTATGTATTCCATCCAGCATTTTGAAACATGGGTGCTTAAAATTAGCCATATTTAAGGGTCTAAATAAAAGCAGCCTGAATTTTCAGAGGTGCTGAATATGCTCAGAAACTATTGACAATTTATATTGGTAGGTGCTCAGCAGTTCTGAAAATCAGGGTCCTTTTTATGCCAAAATGAGGATTTTTGAGTCCTAATTTAATATTTGAAAGGTGCTTCCTTCCTTCCCCACCCAAACAGCAGAAGACTGGGCTGGGGGAAAATAATAGTGCCAGCACAAATAGATGCAATAAAAGAAGTTGGTGGGTTATTTGGTGAGATCTGGGGAATGTTTTTAGGTTTCTCTTTTTGGATGTCTCTGTCACTTTATTTATACATCATTCCAGAGCACGAGATGGGACCACTTTAAAAAGTAAAAAAGCAAAACTTTTTTCCCCTTCTAGGTTTTACAGTGTAATTGGCCAAATAACTAGCAACATCAGTTCTCTAACATACAAACGGTTTGAGTTGCAAAAGAGAGGACCACTTGCAACTACCACTGAAGTCAATGAGAACTGTGGGTGATTGATTGATTGATAGATATTCTGTGGTGGGAGAGAATGTTTCAGGGGTAAATTATTTAAAAAACCCACGTTTATAAGCAATGAATAGAAAGTATACCTTTTTCTTATTTATGTTTCAGCTGGTGAGAATCAAAGGGCCATCTATGGCCCAGACCACCCTCTTCCATTAAAAAACCTTATCAGGACATAGAGGTTCAGCATTGGGGGGGGGGGGGGGGGGCAGGAAAATCCGGTAATAGATTTTCACTAGCAGTGTCACTACCCTCAAATTTTCCATCTTCATTCATTTAATAAAAAGGTGATTACTGTTAAATATCAGTTTTGCTATTCAGAATTTTTCTCAACCTGCCACTTACTTAAGATAATCAAGTCTTTCTTCCTGGTCCTTTGCTTCAGCTCTTACTGTCTGCTGTATTACTGAAGTTTCTTATCTTGGCATGACAGAGGCCCCATAACTTCCTTTGTATTCTAGCTTGAATACCGACTATTTATAATTTATCTTCCTTGATAGGAAATAGCTGAAAAACTTTATTTGTATAAAACAACTGTTTCTAAACCTTCTAAAATACCTAGAATAATTTCCAGTTGCTTATGGTACAAATAATACCTTTCAGCTTCTTTTGTGTTATTTACTGTCCTAATATACACCACTTTCCCTTCAGTCACCTCCACAAATGGGTACACTCTTGAATTCCTTGTTTTGCCAGAACTCCCACAGGCTGTTCTGAAGACTTTTTTTAATATTATGTTGAATATCTTAAACTTTTGCTGCTCCATAATAAAATTTACAACCTTGCCTTATGGATGAGAATGAGTAATGTTGCAGCTTCAGTGAAAGAGCATTTGCTGTGCTCCAAAGACTTTTCTAGGCATCAGTTGGGGCAGAAGAGCCCTGGTAAGAGTTAAGAAACTTTAATAAAAGTTAGAGGATTCTATTTAAAGAGTCCTCCATCAGAAACTGGAATTAAAAAAAAAAAAAAACTCTTTTGAAAAAGTACAAGTTGATATTCTTCCATTAACTGATTTACAAATGAACTAAAGAAATTGATATTGTATTTAAATTTTTAAACAACAGTATAAACAATGTAGTCAATTCTTTACCACATCATAAACTCAGGTAACTTCTGTCCAACTCTGCTGTTTATAATGACCAGGATTAAGATCTATTATTGGAAAAGAGTTCTTTATTCTATGGTAGGAGCCCACTCGGGTATTCTCAACTGACCAGCCAGTGCTTCCAGGTCTGATATTAAGCTTCTGATTAATACCCTGTGATGGCAGGTGATAATATTTCAGAGGTAATTTATTCCCCAAATCCACATATGCCTAAACAATGAATAAAGCATAGTGGTTTTGCATTTGCGTGTCAGAAGGCAAGGTGCAAAATTCAATGTATTGGGTCAATTCACCTGCTCACATAAAAAGAACTATAGGAGATGGTAAGTTCCATGAGGCTAAAATTCATAGAATTCTCTATAGGTGTTTCCTTTTTGGAGATGGGCTCCCCATAAATCCTTGAATGACTTCAGGACGTCAAAATATCCTCCGGCTTTCTTGCAGCTCTGCTCCACATAAACTGTACAGGCAAGGACTCTTCTACCACTTGTCTCCTAGACTTTTCATTTCACATAGACATGAATAAATACACATTTCTAGATGTACATGTTGCCCCTTTCATCAGGTAGTTAGGCATTATGGGAGGGCCTTGCATGGTTGCTCCCTTTAGGATAAGAAATTGATTGTTAGGGACATTCTTAGTGTAATCTTTATTTACAAGACATGAACACAAGTCTTGCTTCCCTGAGCACAGAAGAAACAAATAATAGCAGGCAGTCCCCTTGCTCAGAAATCATCCAAATTTGCCTCTTTAGTGAGCTCTCTACATAAGTAATTCTCCTTCTCTGCTTCTTTCTTTTTACAGTCACACTGAAGTCACAGCTTCTCTTCCATGCTTTCTTTTGCCTCAAACACAGGGTGCATATTGATATCCCAGCCCTTACATTTGCAACAAGGGAAACACCTCAGTCCAGATGGTTTAGTTGTGATGAAATAAGACTTCTCCTGGGGAAGTAGCCCCCATTTATTTATTTATTTTTGCAATTGTCTCCCCTACATATAGGGGCTTCATCATTCCTTTTGTGAGTCTCTACAAATACATGTGGCATATCCATTGGCTTTCATGAGATCTATGTTTGTCTTGGATCCAAGATTCTCTTTTAGCTATTAAAATCTTCCAACCCAGAATAAAAAGTTTGCTTCAAAATGAACATTTTAATTTAGGGCCAGATCTTGGAAAGTGTTGTGCATCTGTTGCTACGGTCAGAGGTCAACGAGAACAGAGGGGGCATAGGAGACGGAAGGTGACAGTCAGCATCTTGCCGCACTGGGCTCTTAATGTTTCAGGCCAAACTGTGAGTTTCTTACACGCAGTGGTAGGCAGTTGCTCACACAAGTAGTGAAGGCAAGTAGAACTATTCATTTAACACAAGTACAGGCTTCAGAGGAGGGAGAGACTCCCTTTGACTGTGGTACCAGTGAACTCAGTACTGTTATGGGGGATGGAGATTGGTACCATACTAGGGCAGACCACATCCCCGAGAGGAAAGCCAGTTTTCCTCTCTGTTTCTGAGGCTTGGGAGGTGGAAATGTAGGCAAAAACAAGAGAGCTTTGCGACCTCAAAAGCCTCTGGAGTGGAGGGGACCTTCATGACCTGCTGGCCTCAGTCCCAAGAAGTGCCCTGGTCAGAGGGAGATGGAACAGTGCTGAGAGGGCTCCAGTGCTGATCTGGCACGTGCTGCCAGCAGCTCCAATGGTGACCCCAATTCTCTGGGGATAGGCTGCTGTGCTTGTTCCAGAGCCAACACACGGCGCCTCTGCTCCCTGTCGTTCAGGGTCCTCAGTTTGAAGGACCAACAGATGGAGCAATCAGTAGCCTGGTGAGATTCACCCAGGCACTTCTCATAGAGGTCATCCCTCAAGAAGGCCTTGCCACAAGCAGCACAGGTTTTGAAGCCTGGCATTATTGGCAGCAGTTGGGAGCGGTCTTCTGGCTCTCGGTTCGTATGCTCAGTAAGAGCAGGAGTTCTCAGTGGAATGGATGTCCACGAACGGATCTTTGAAGCTGAACGGGTGGCTCATATATGGTAGAATAAACAGGCACTTGCATAATTGCAATGAGTAGGCTCTTCTGAAACTGTTGCTGACGGCAGAGAAAGGAACTGAGGAGGATCAGGCTCAAGGCTGTATATATAGCCATGGGAGCGACTGGAGGAAGCGTTGGCCGCAGACCCTGCTCTGACAAGCTAGGGCTAAAAAGTTTCCAACAAATTGTGCGCTGCAGCACGTAGACACCTAATACTGAATGATGCGAGCAGCACTCGAAGAAGAATGTGAACAGGGGGACTTCAAACAGGGGAGTTTGAGAGGGAAAGAGTTGGTGAAGCCCTGAGAAGGAGGTGAAGGCAATCCCCTAGCTGAAGAAGCAAGGGAGAGAGTGAAGCTTGGGTGAGCGAATTACTAACTGTGTGTTTGTGTCTTTCCCTACAGTTGATTTCTGTTACTTGTTAGCTATTGTGCGAATTGGGACTGTGAGTGTGTGTTTGTGTGACTGGGGGCTGTTTGGATCATTGTTCCCTGCTCACCTTTGACCACCAGCTTCAATCAGCCTGATGATCACTCTTCTCTTGTGTGTTTAACGAGGGGCAAGGGCTGACCTAGGCAGAGAAGGCCTTAAAAGCCAGTGGCTGCGCGATCAGAGGGAGCTTGCGAACAGAGGAGTTTGAGAGGAAGTTTGGTGAGACCACAATGGTGAAGAGGAGCCACATTGCTTGTGCCAGCGCCCCTTCTGTCTCCTCCACCTGTGCCTATAGTCAGACAGACATCTTGAGCCAGATCCTGGTGTGGACTTGCAGAGATTGTGGCCTGCATTTCCGACTCTCAGAGAATCAGGCTGGGGAGATGAATCAATGTGACAGGTGCCTTCTGGTGGAATCTCTCAGGAGGCAGCTGGTAGAGTTACAGGAGGAAGTGTCTAAGCTACAGAGTATTCCTACCCTGGAGAAGTTCCTTGATAGCATCCATGAGGAGACATGCAAGGAGGAGGATTCTCTCCAGGTGCAAAAGACTACTGCCACACCACTGGAGAAGGAGAGGATACCTATGTCAGAGGTAGGACACTGACAGCTGGTTATCTCTGGCAGCAGACAATGCTCCACCCCTGCTCCCATCCCTCCCTCCACTGTGGTGAAGAACTGTTACGCAGCGCTAGAGACAATGGATGAGGTGGAATAGGAGATGCTATGCACCCCCGAGGCTGGGAAGATCACAGCCACCACAGCTAGAAGGAAACGTAGGGTTGTGGTGGTTGGGGACTCACTCCTGAGGGAGACGGAGGCACCCATCTGTCGCCCTGACAAGGCTTCGCAAGAGGTATGCTGCCTGCCAGGTGCCCGCATCCGAGACATTCGGAGGGATTGTTGAGAATCATCTGCCCCTCTGATTACTACCCCATGCGTCTCATCCATGTGGCAACCAATGATACTGCAAGAGGTGATCTTCAGCAGATCAAAGGTGACTACAGGGCTCTGGGAGTGCGGGGAAGGAGTTCAGAGCACAGGTGGTGTTCTCCTTGATCCTTCCGGTCAAGGGTAGGGGCCTGAGTAGAGACAGATGCATCCTAGAGGTGAAAGCCTGGCTGCGAAGATGGTGTCATCAGGAGGGCCTTGGCTTCCTTGACCATGGAATGCTGTTCCAGGAAGAAGGACTGCTAGGCAGAGATGGACTCCATCTGTCGAGGGAAGGGAAAAGCATATTCAGATGTCGACTGGCTGACCTAGTGAGGAGGGCTTTAAACTAGGTTTGAAGGGGGAAGGAGACCAAAGCCCACAGGTAGATGACAATGTGGGAAACCTGCGGGAAGGGATGGAACTTGGGGCGAACAGGGACTGTAACGCTAGGGATAAAAGAGAATGTAGTTGGAACATGGGGGGGGGATCAAATAACTGGGTTACATGTTCTAATGAAGCTTTAATACCTGAGGCAGGTGCAGGAGGATAATCTGAGGAGAAAATACAAGGCGGTAGAAGCAACAGAACTGAAAATCAACTTGGGAAAGTAGGGCGATCAGCTTGGTATCTTAGGTGCCTGTACATGAATGTAAGGAGCCTGGGAAACAAGCAGGAAGAATTGGTAGTACAGCTAGTCCTCACTTAGTGACCCACTCGTTTAGTGACCCCTCAGAGTTATGACCGGCTCTCTGATGAGTTGGTATTATGGCGATGTACAAGAACTCGCATCAACTCTCTCAGATTACCTATATTTACAGTACACTATGCAAACTAAGTTCAGTACATTAGAGCTTAAAACATTTAAAATATATATGAAAAATGTTATAAATGATGCAAAGGTGACATTAAAACTATCTACCGATGGTTGAAAAACCCACTACCAGTAAAGTACATTATGCCTGAAATACCGGTAAGGGCTGCTCCTCGTTTAGTGACCAATTCGTTTATCAACCGGGTTTCAGGAACGGAACCCGGTCACTAAGTGAGGACTACCTGTATTGGCACAGACAAGGAACTATGATGTAACTGGAATAACAGAGACATGGTGGGACATCTTGCATGACTGGAGCTCTGCCATAGATGGGTATAAGTTGTTCAGGAAGGACAGGCAGGGAAGAAGAGGGGGAGGAGTAGCACTATATGTAAAAGAGCTTTATGACTGCTCAGAGCTCCATTATGGAAGTGGAACCGAGCCAGTTGAAAATCTGTGGGTTAAGCTTAGAGAGGAGAGAGCAACAAGGGGCATGCTGTGGTGGGTGTCTGCTATAGACCTCCAGACCAGAAGGAGGAGGTGGATGAGGCATTCTATGGACACCTGGCAGAAGTTTCCAGAACAGGCCCTGGTTCTCATGGGGGACTTCAATTACCCTAACATCCGCTGAGAGGCCAATACAGCAGTGCACAGGCAATCAAGGAAGTTTTTGGAGAGTGTTGAGGACAACTTCCTGGTACAAATGCTGGATGAACCAACTAGGGGCCTTGCACCTCTTGACCTGCTGCTCACAAACAGAGAAGAATTGATTCGGGAAGTTAATGGCAACCTGGGCAGCAGTGACCATGAGATGATAGAGTTCAAGATGCTGATTAATGGAAAAAAGGAAAGAAGCAAAACGCAGACCCTGGACTTCAAAAAAGCAGATTTTGGCTCCCTCAGGGAACTGATGGGCAGGATCCCTTGGGAGGCTGATCTGAAGGGGAAAGGTGTCCAAGAGAGCTGGCTGCATTTTAAAGAAACCCTGCTAAGGGCACAGGAAGATACCATTCCGATGAGCAGGAAGAACAGCAAATGTGGAAGACGCCCAGTGTGGCTTAACAGAGAATGTTGCACTGAGCTAAAGCATTAAAAGGAAGTTTATGGGAAGTGGAAGCTTGGACAGATGACTAAGGAGGCATACAAAGATGTTGCTCGGGACTGCAGGGATAAAAATCAGAAAGGCCAAAGGACAACTGGAGTTGTAGCTAGCAAGGGACGTGAAGGATAACAGGAAAGGGTTCTACAACTATGTCAATAAAAAGAAGAGGATCAGGGCTGATGTAGGTCCCTTACTGAATAGCGCAGGCATCCTCATGATGGAAGATGAGAAAAAGGCTGAAGTGCTCAATGCTTTTTTCACTTCAGTTTTCACAGGCAGGGCCAGCTCCCAGCCCACTACACTGGGTATGGCAGATTGGAGAGAAGAAGAGAGGCCCTTGGTGACAGAAGGTCAGGTTAGGGACTACCTAAAGAAGCTGGATGTGCACAAGTCCATGGGGCCGGACGACCTGTAACCAACGGTGTTGAGGGAGTTGGCCAATGAAGTAGCAGTGCCACTGGCCATTATCTTTGAAAACTCGTGGTGAATGGGGGAGGTGCCGGAGGACTGGAAAAAAGCAAATATAGTGCCTATCTTCAAGAAAGGCAAAAAGGAGGATCCAGGGAATTACAGACCTGTCAGCCTCACCTCAATCCCTGGAAAAATCATGGAGCAGATTCTCAAAGAATCCATAGTGAAACACTTGGAGGAAAATAGAGTGATCAGGAACAGTCAGCATAGATTCACCAAGGGTAAATCGTGCCTGACCAACCTCATCGCCTTCCATGATGAGATGACTGGATTTGTGGATGCGGGAAAAGCTGTTGATGTAATATACCTCGACTTTAGCAAGGCTTTTGATATGGTTTCCCACAGCATTCTCGTCAGCAAGTTAAGGAAGTATGGGTTGGATGTGTGGACTGTAAGGTGGATAGAGAACTGGCTAGATCAACGGTCTCAGCATGTAGGAATCAATGGTTCCAGGTCTAGTTGGGGGGAACAGTAGACATGCTGGAGGGGAGGGAGAAGATTCAGGAAGACCTTGACAAATTGGAGCAGTGGGCCAATAGAAATCTCATGAGGTTCAACAAGGACAAGTGCAAAGTCTTGCACTTGGGATGGAAAAACCCCATGCACTGCTACAGGCTGGGGAACATTCGGCTAAGTAGCAGCACCATAGAAAAGGACCTGGGGGTCCTGGTGGATGGGAAGCTGGATGTGAGTCAGCAGTGTGCTCTTGCTGTCTAAAAGGCCAATGGCATACTGGGCTGCATCAGAAGCAGCACTGCCAGCAGATTGAGGAATGTGATCAGTCCCCTCTATTCAGCACTGTTGAGTCCGTATCTGGAATACTGTGTCCAGTTTTGGGCTCCCCACTACAAAAAGGACGTGGACAAATTAGAAAGAGTCCAGCGGAGGGCAACAAAAATGATCCAGGGGCTGGAGCACAAGACCTATAAAGAAAGACTGAAGGAACTAGGCTTATTTAGTCTGCAGAAGAGAAGATTGAGGGGGATTTGATAGCAACCTTCAACTACCTGAAGGGATGCTCCAAGGAGGATGCAGCTTGGCTGTTCTCACTAGTAACAGAGGATAGAACTAGGAGCAATGGTTTCAAGTTGCAGCTGGGGAAGTCGAGGCTAGATATTAGGGAAAACTTTCTTACTAGGAGGGTGGTAAAGCACTCAAATGAGCTACCTAGGGAGGTGGTGGAATCTCCATCTTTGGAGATGTTTAAGGCCCGGCTGGATAAAAGTCTAGCTGGAATAATTTAGTGGGAGTAGTCCTGCTTTTTTTGACAGGGGGTTGGACTAGATGACCTCATGAGGTCCCTTCCAACCCTATGGTTCTATGATTCTTTACACACAGTGGTAGGCAGTTGCTCGCACAAGTAGCGAAGGCAAGTAGAACTACTCCTGTAACACAAGTACGGGCTTCACAATCTGACCCACAGTAACTTGTTTTGTCCTGACATCTGACCACCATTGTTTTAGACTCCAGCCACCAAGCTATAAAATTCAGAGACCTCTGCAGAAGCAGAGGAGACCAAAGCAAGAGAAATGTTTTAAATCTTCCAGATAACTTTCTCTTTTGCCTATTCCTCTATGTCAATTTTATCATTCTCATGACCATTTCTGTTTGAAATAATCTCTCCCCCAAACATTCAAAGAATAAAGCCTCATAATAGAAGGCCTTTACCGTTCAAAAGTTCCTAGGAAATACAAGTTGGAAAGAGTTTATTTTTAAACCATTACTTTGCTTGCAGCTCTTCGGCTTTAGGAATGTAATGGTTATTTGTACAGTGCATTTGAAACCACAGTATAGAGCAGGGATCTCAAATTTGCAGCTCCTATAGTTATTTCCTGCATCCAACAATGACGCTATTGCTATTGCTATTTGCAATATCATTGTATGAAAAGGTTTTCATGGTGCAGCCCTCAGGCTAACATACTAGTCCTCATGTTGATTCGAGTTTGAGGCCCTGTCACTTTCTTTCTGGGCTAAATTATAAACCTTTAAAATTTCCTGAGTAAGGAAGAGGGCCCACCTGCATGGTCCCAGGTGCAGCCAAGAAAGTGAGTCACAATTCCTCCTATGCCCTGGGGAACCGCTAACCTACTTGATACCTTTTCCCCTGACAGCTCACACCCTGCTGTGCAGTCAGCCAGCTGCAGGTCAATGGGAGAGGAGAGGAAGGAAATAAGCCAGGGCTCCTCTCACTCTCTATCTTTCATTCACTTCTTCCTCTACCTACTCATGGTTTGGAACGGCAAGCAAATAGCCCTGTTCTCCGGCTGCATTTTGAGTCAGTTTCACTGAATATCCTCTTGCTCTTGCACTAAGAGTCAAGGGAATGGCTTTTCCTCCCTTACCTTCCTTGGGGTGTTTGTTAGTTTGCATATTTTTGTCACATTTCTCCTCAACAATCCCAGGTTTTACAATCTTTCCAACTGCAAGTTTCTTCATGCTCTAACTACTACTATTACCTCTCTCACTTATCCCATTCTCATTTTGCAATGGTAAAAAATTTGCAACTCGAACCCTACAAAAAAAACCAAACCAGAGTATAACATTATGATAAACAAGCTAATGTATCTTCAAATCATCTTATATTAAATACAAGATGAAATTGGGTTTTGTAGCTTCTACATTTCTTCTGCATGGCCTCTGAAGTATTCTAATGGGATATACATTCATACTCCATCAGTGAAGCTGTAGATTTTTGTCCCATGTCTCATTTTGCATTCTTTCTATTACCAGCAGTGCAGCCATATATTTTGCCTATTCACGTAATTTTTATCTAATTATTTAAAATGCGAACATCTGGATTAAATAAGTCAAACACATACTGCGAATCTCATATATATATATATATATAGAGAGAGAGAGAGAGCCTCATCTGATCAAACATTTGGAGATCTCCAAACCATAGATATAACAACTGCAGTCTCCATTTCCAGTTCAGTAACAGAAACAGCATTAGGCAGCAAATTTATTTGCTTTGGCATCACTTAGAATTGACTGACAACCAGTCACTTTAGCATTTGTATTGATGGATACTTGTTTAACTGGCTTTTATAGCACCCTACAGTCTTTCCCTGGAATAATCTACACTTATTTTTGCATTCTTCCTGTCTACTGGTCTTTGAAAATACCCCTCCTGCCTCACTGTAAAAACTAATAGAACTCTCCAGAGGGACTGTTCATAAGATGGCAAGAAACAGACCTGGACTAGTGCCTGCATAAGTGTGATAAAATAAACAAGGATCCCTTGGGTTAGTGGTTCCTTCCTTTCTACTAAGAAAGTGTCTACTTCTCTGTAGGGCTGCTGTCAGTGACGTGGGAGGAGGAGGAGTAACCTCCTAGGAAACAGCTGTTGCAGCTGTGAAGAGAGCGGGTGAGAAACAGACGCAGCAGCCCCTCTCCTCAACAGCTAGTAACTCATGAACAAAGGTAAAACAAGCAACTCAAACTGTTTAAGGAAAAGGCGAATGGGGCAGGGAGGGATAGGCATGCAGGAAAACATGCTTTTGTGCTCGTTTTTAGCTAGTAGGTATGTAAAAGTTGTTCCTCTGTTCCTCCTGAGCTGTAAAACTTAGGGCTGGGAAGGGCTGAAGCAGGAGCTCAGACCAATGTGACTTAAGGGAAACAAGGGCAGCTGGGGGGGAGAGGGTAGTGTTTCTAGTCACTTCTCCTTTTTAAAAATGTAAATCCTCACAGACTGTTGCTTCATCATGTGTCTATTTCACTAGGTGAAAATGTTCCCCTGTCGGTTGCCAGGCATTGTGTTGCTACTAAGAGAGGGCAGTGTTCTGATTTTAAGCTGTTGTGGGTGACTGCCATGCCTTGGTCTATGCCCTTCATCAACCACTTTGAGTTAGGTCCAGGGTTGTCATCATCTCTGTCCTTGAGATGCAAGAATTATCATTAAAGAGAGAGAAGCCTTAAGAGGGCAATGTTGAGGTTTACAATGTCAAATGTGAACCCTTAGGTGCTGTGGTGACTGCCACCTTAAAAAGACAATATTAAATAATAAAAATAGTATTATCTGTAGTTCTGTAATCATCCTATTTCTGAAAAATATCTGACTCTCCAAACTAAAGCTGTAATGCAGTTACAATCTCAGATTCTCTGCTGGACAATGAAACAAAGAGATATCCACCATATATGTCTGTATATTCTAGGAGGAAGGGAGATACCCCATTTTGACCAGTGAGGGACAATAAAGATATCTAATGAAGCCTCTCAATTTCTCAGACCTGTGGGTGATCAAGAAAAAAACAAAGTTTTTCTTCTGCACAAGTTAGGATATAGTGCTGGGTCACAGCATCAATGTTTTATGCAAAATTGATTGTTATAGATCAGTGGGTCCCAAGCTGTGTTCTAGGGGCCAAAAGTGCCCTGGGGGGGGGCTTTCCAAGTGGCCCTCAGCTCCACTTCTGCTGGCTGCTGGAGTCACTACCTAAGGACCCAGTTGAAGTGTGTTTCTGCACGGCTAAAGACGGATGTAGGCTCCTTGGTACAGCCAAAGCAATAAGAAATTGGCACTCCCAGCCTCCTGGCTGTAGCAAAAGGCATTGCAAAGCACTGACTCTACCTAGGTCCATAGGTGGTAGGGTCCTTGCTGGAGCCAGAGGGAGGTGAGGAGGTCGCTTACCTGCCATCCCCCTGGCTGAAGAAGGGAGCCACTGCCTTGAGACCCAGCTAGAGTGCATAGAGCTGCAGGATGTGTGCTGTTTCCCTGCTGCAGCCAGGGAGATCAGCAAGCAAGGAGGCGAAGTGCTTTTCGGAGTGGCCTGCTGATGGAGATTGGTGGCCTTTCAGGGCTGTAAAATGATATCTGTGGCCCTTCACTATTATAGTTTATAAAAATTATAACTACATATTGCTGTGTCTCTCCTTTTAATTCTCAAAATAGGGTATTGAAATGCATAATATTCTTATGGAACCTCCCATCTGATGATCTTAAAAGCTCTTGATAACATTAAGCGATGTTTCCTTAGAGACCTCCTGTGAAGTAGAGATATGTCCACCTCCCCCACCCCACTTTACAGCTGGTGAACCAAAGGCATAGCAAGTCAGTGACAGAGGCAGGAATAGAAAAGCTATCTTCAGCCAACCCATCCTGTGCTTTATCCAGTAGGCCATGCTCTATCTTTGAGAAGGCTCCAGAATCCGACAGTCCAACAGAAAAGTGGATGGATTCTGGCTGAACCAACAGAAATAGGAAATCTTATTAAAGCCAGCTAACTGCCTTTGACTTTGAGCCATTAGGTGGAAACAGATAACAGTGGGGTTTTGCATCAGGGCCGTGTAACAAGTTACCTCTCAGAACATTTGTTTTGCTTGTCAGAAATAAAAGATGCTGCAACTCACAAAGAGACAAAAGTCTCAGCAAAACGTTTATAGTTCTAATTTATTATTTCTATTTCATTTTTTTTTTAAACAGAATTCCCCTCTTCCCTCAAAGGCCCTGCATTATAGGGACCTTCCATGGGTGAAGAGGGCTGAATAAGACTCCTTTTGGAGTTCATCAAAGACTCTTTTTGTTTAGTTCCAGAAGTCCAGGTGGAATGGATGAAAAGGACTCTCAATGAACAGCCTAAATGTGCTATTTACACAATGCTGTTACCCATTGCTGGCTTGGGGTATGAAAACCCCAGAATCCACTATGGTCTATCGTATGACAGTGTGGAATACCATTCTTTGGGTCAACCCCTCCCTTAAATAATTTTAAGTTCTTTCATCTATGGGTGCTGCAATTAGTCACTGATATTATAAAGTGATTTCAGTTACAACATAGTCCCTAACACATTTAAATTGCTCATCAGGATGAGTTTTAAAACCAAACAAGTCAATTAGCCAAACACTGGAGAACACTAGTGCATAGTTTGTATTTATATACACCCTCTTTCTTACCATTTGTTCTCACCTAAGTGGTAGAGTTCATAGGGTCTGCTGCCAACATTATCCAGCTATTTGGCTGCAAAAGGGTTCAGAGAATAACCCCAAAATTCTCTGAAGAAGAGCTGAAAAATTGAGGGCAACAAGGCAAATGCTTCAAATTGTATACATAGGAGAGAGACTATGTGAATAGTAAAGGATATAAATGTAGTGCAAAGCCCAGGCCTTATCATCAAACTGTGGTGATTGTGAATAAGTCGTGAAGGATCTTGCCAGAATTTCTCAATATCTACAACCCTTTTCATACTTTTCTTACTTGTTGTTGTAAGTACATGTATTCATTGTGGGTTTGCTTATTTACTTTATGGTTCCTGCCCTTACAGCTGTACAATGAACACTTATCTCTTCATCTATTATTTAATCCAATTTTGTGGACATTCCTGGATATTTACAAATATGATAATCAGATTCTTGTCATTTGGGAAAGGTAAGAATCATTCACTTTATATGGCTTTATCATTTTACAATAAAATCCCTAACCTGGACAAACTTTGAACAAGCTCAGGACTCTTTCTGTTACTATGATGTCAAGTTATAATTTCAGTTAGATTGATAGAAAACTGCATCCTTCAGTGCGGATGAACATTTGATAGGCTGAATAAAAAATACTGCTTTTTTTTTTTAAACAGTTTTTGCTGCCATGTTGTCTTTTCTTTTAAAGACATAATATTCAACAGTCTTTGATTTGACTTTGCTCTTAGTTTCCAAAATATTAAGGTACATTTGTCCCTATGCTGACTGAAGTTGAGGGATATAATAGAAAATGACCGACTTCACAGTTAAAAAGAAAAAGACAGATTGCAGAAGTATAAACATCAATGGTTTACACAAACTATAAGGTCCAGGTAGCATATATTTTATGAGACATTTCGGGATATAGATATAACCCAAAACTGGGTTCTGTTGCAGAGGAATGGTTTTGAAACCAAACACCCAGGGTCTGCACATATTCTTTCCATTCACTGAAAAGGCATGTCATATATGGACTATTCTATTCCCTGCTTAGCTGCCCCCCCCCAATGCAATGTGCTCCCCTGACACTTCCTTGCTGTGTTTGTCTCACTGTGCTCCACAGGTCAGTGGCATGTGAACTGTACTTTTTGACATCTCAGTGGTCATATCTAAGATGTAGCGTGGAAAGGGTAAGAGGTCTGAATAATGGTACTATGTTTTCTTCTCCTTGTGGTTGTAGATTCTTTGGCCGATACCTTCTATTCCATAGGACTTGTGATGCGCCTTTGCCAGTCACTGTCCATATTAGAACTCTTGCACATTCTAGTTGGCTTTGAAGAAAACCGTTTTCTCCCAAGGTTTTTACAGGTAAGTAGGTTTACACTATACTAAAGAATCCCTGGTTCTTTCTGATGTGACATACAGACTTTAATCTGAGCCACAGTTGGTGACAAGGAGATATTTACAGGACAGAATGCCCCAGCCTCATTCCTAATACAACTTTCAGAAACTCTAACTCACCTACAGAGAAAAAGCAATAACGTAAGTGTATGATCATCATCAGACTGATGTGGGGGTATCAGACACCCCAAATGTTTCTGTTTTCCATTATACAAACGCAATGTAACCCCCATAAAAGGACGATCAGGAGAAGAGAATGAGAGAAAGGCTTCCCTCCAAGGACAATTGAGTGTGCTTTCTGGAGCAGTGTTTATAGTGAGTAGGAAACTGGCTAATCCAAAGTGGTTGGATTCTTCTTATCCCACTCCTGTGTGAAATATGTATACTTTGGCTTCAGTGAGAGAACTTTTTATTCAAGGTATTAAACAGCTTGGGGACCTGTCACTGTTTTAAGATTATGGTGGACAACTAAGAGGCACTGTATGAGGAGAAAAGAAAGGAGCCAGGCCATTGGGAGGTAGATGCGGAACAAACCCCACCTTTAGTGATTTACAGCAGGCTCTGCTTTTCCCTTGCTGTGCTCAGTCTGCCCAGCTGCCAGTTCTTAACTGTTCCCTAAAGCAGGAATGAGCAAAAGGAAGCAGCACATATTCAACCAGAGGCGAGGAGGAAATGCAACAGGCATGCACCATGGAGATTGTGAGAAACCTTTGCTCAGTTTGAGCCTGGTGAGCGTTGAGGAAGGAGGTAGGGTTTGCTGGTGCTCACTGAATGGAAGGATCTCTCTTCGATAGAGGTAGGGCTATGGCTGAGATGGGAAGGAAGAAAAGAGAGGAGAACAGGGATTCTGTCCTCATACTGAGTGTTCAGTGGATTAAAAGTCAAAAAGTTAGTGCAATCACATGTCCAGACATGGTATCGTCAATTAAAAAAAGTCACCAGGGGTTGCAACACTTGATAGGGATTTGACTGCTTACCTCCTGTTGTGGGAACAAAGAAAAAGAGAACAGATATAAGCCATGTCTTCTCGCAGAGGATGAGAATTCTGAATTCTCTCTAGAACTTTTGTTCTCCGTTATTGTAGTTAATTTACACAAGGAGTTTTTGGGTCTTCCTCTGGGAACTATTAAACCAAGAACTCCATGAGTTCAGTTGAACTCCATACCTCCTAATTCTAGTGATGGAACTGATTTTACTGACTGTGGTGCAAAGACTAAAGCACATTTAGCTGTGGTTTTACTACTGTGGGTAACCCTCACTTTTTCAAATGACATGCAGAATGGGTGATGTATCTCTTTTGAAATCTGCATCAGAAATTGATATAACAACAATCTGCATTAGTCAAAGCATTGCTTCCCAGGCATGCTGTCAGAGCCAGAAAATCATTAAAGTGCAGCTAACTTTCCTTAACTGAAAGTACAAGTTCTTATGAAACCCACATACTCCTCTGCACCAAAAAAAACTATACTGTCCAAGATATCCTGCAGAGAATGCACAACTGCCTCCTCTCTTAGGCTTAGCAGATAGCTGTTCTCTCTAAGACCATTTATTTTACAAAAGGTCATTCTCAGCCAAGCTCACACGTTCTCTAGTACTGACATAGAAAATTCCATTTGTAATGAAGTCTTCGGAAGCTCACAGCAGAAGAGCCAGCCTGAAGACACAATCCCATGACAAAATGATTGCTATGGATAAGCCAGGTTAGATGGCAGTCATGGAAAAAACAACTGACAACTAGGAGTTGCTACAGCCGCTGCAGTCAAAGGGTCAAATGCTGCCTTTCACAAACTCCCCCGACAGAGAGAGAGAAGAGACTCATTACAGCAGAACCACTATTTCCCTTGTGCAAATTAGACAGGCCATGCAAGAAAACTTTGCACCCTATGAATCAATGCAGTCCTTATCAGAGCAACGTGGAGAGGATATAGTTGAGTAGGACTAGCTCAGGACCAGGAATTATACATTTTATAACTGATTATATAATCTTCACTGCAGAGATAGTCCAGGCTCCCATTTGGATGCTTCCCCAAAGCCTTTTTCCTGTCCATATATAAAGCCCACTCATATGAGGTTAGTTTCAACCCATGCAAGCCAGCACAGTTGTGGGTAGGGGTTAGAACCTGGGTTCTTCTTTCACTGAGGCTGGTAATTTGCCCACTTTCCAGTGAAGATGCAGACTAAATCACTCAAGTGTTGATACAGACTTCCAGTGCTTTCCCACAATTGCCCATAAGGACAGACAAATTACTCCACAATTCACCATGGAAGAATCAGAGTGGATCACAAAGAACCTTGGGTTATGTCCGCAGAAGTCCCAGCAACACTCATGGGTAAGCACAGCACTACTGAGGATGCAATAACTCAATTATGCCCACCGACACCTGAGTTTGGCTAACCCTTGGCACTGATTACCCAAGCTAACTTTGCAAGTACAGACACGCAATGAGAAGCCTCCTCTAGGGCACTGTTCATGCACACACATGCTCATGGCCCTTGTCCCAAAGACCTTACCATATAAGAGAAAAGAAAAGGGAATATAACAGATGTCTGGGGGAGCTCAAGATAATGGTTAATGATTGTTAGGTTTAACAAGTAGTGATCACAGCACACTGGTTGCCTGGCCATGGTGGAGTGTTTCACAGGCTGTACAGCAGAGAACTACAAGGACAGATTTGAAAGAGGATAACACAGTGGCTGTTAGCTTTTACAGGGATGGACTGTGCAATCTTTTGTCCTGAATGATTTTTGCTGTTTTGCTCACTATCTGAAAATGGTCAAGTTGTACTGTGGAAACAAAAGTTTGTGTATAGAGCTCAGGGGATGCCGTAAGGGGTAGCAGTAGGAGAGAAAGGAAATTCCAGTTTGGTCTTCATGTGCTGAATGAGGATGAATGAAAAATGAAACCATTGTTTACATTTTGTGAAATGACTGCACATGCTTCCTTTTTAAGGAGATGAAAACAGATGGCTTCTTGTAGTTTTTTTTTTTTCTTTTAAGAGTATCGGGGCAAATATTTCACCCTAGTTTACTGGAGATTGTAAGAACAGGCAGAAAGGGAGAGCACAAGAAACCACATGCAAACTCTCGCTTACACAAAAAGAAACATGGAAGCTTTTTCTTTTGCCTTTAAACCACCCGTCCCCACCCAAATAAAAAAGCATACTTCCTTCCCAATTTACTAAAGCACTAACTGCTGTGTTGACAGATCCCTGAGCCTGTGAGGAAGCACAAGGACTTAAGCAGACTTCCTGGGGGGTGGGGGGAGGGCTTTTTAGTTTAATTTCTGAAGGCTGCTTGCTCTATTTGTCTCTTTAATTTTTGTTCACTGGCTGACATTGGAGTATGATTCACTCCCCTCCAAGAATTTACTTCCTGTGTTAACATCTGAAGGGGAAGATGTGGCCAGAGAGAAAAGATGAAAGTTTGTGGCATCATTTAGAGATTTTTCAGGATGAGGAACTGGATCCATCAAGGAGAGCCGTATTCTGTTTCTAGTGACTAAGGCTGGCAATGTGAAATCCACTCTTGCATCAGTTTGATGAAGAATAGGCTGATGTATACATTTTTAATTGTGATTTATCTGACCAATATGGAAGATCCTTGTTGTTTGTTGGAACTATGGTCTGTGCGCAAATATTTCTACACAGGAACTGGCAAATCCAGTGTAGGAAAAAATGCTTTATAGCCTCGCTGTGGGGACATTTCCTTTTTGATTTATGGGGAGGAAAAACGCAGCAAGGGAAAATGGCAGATTGCCAAAAATATACTCTAGTTCTGCAGTGTTTGTTTCCTGACTTCACAGTGGTAAGATGCTTTGCCCATGACATCAGAGAAATCTGGAAGAGTTAATAGGTAAGAGATCACGTGGGCCAGTTGCTCAGCTAGTATGAAGTTGGTGAGGCTAGACAGGTTTATGGCAACTGAGAGTCTGTCTCTGTATTTTAAACACTGTCAATGCAAGTATAATCCAGAGTGGGTTAAACATGAGGCTGCTACGAGAAATACACAGGCTCTCAGCAGTCTGACTACTGCTGAGGGCAAGAATGGAGCCTGAGGACCTAAGCTGAAGGAAAGAAAGGGGACACTAGATTTAGTGTAACACACACTAGAGACTTATGGCATCCTTGCTGCTAAAGTGATACAGAAATCAGAGATATACAAAAGTAGCTAATTTTTACTTTGTAATTATTTTGTTCTTTTCAGATAACTGAGAGAATCATAATTTTATTTGTTGTGATCACCAGTCAAGAAGAAGTTCAAGGGAAATATATTGTGTGCATTTTATTTTTCCTTTGGAATTTACTGGATGTGGTCCGGTAAGAAATTAAAGTAACCTCATAAAAGTAAAGCAAGCAATTCTGTCAACTGGAACTATTCCCATACAGTGCACAACCTCTTATTTTCATCATTTTGACCTTGGCAGAAAAGCACATTTTGTATTTTAGGCAAAGATTTGGATTGGCAAGGCAATTCAGTGGCTTCTTGAATAACAGGCATAGAAGTCAGGCGACATGGAAACCTACCACCCTATCACAAGAGTAAATCACTGCATTTAAGTTTTCTATTTCATAAGATTTGACTTTCCTAACACCAATGGCTGAAGTATAATTTGGTGGGCTCCCTTCCGATATCCCCTGGGCCTCCTTCATGCATGTGCAGGCCTCAGCCCAGATAGGCATTTGTAACCTCTTCTCAGTACCACATCCACTGGTTATTGCTCTGATCTGCAGACACACACCTGCACTCCCCCTCAGCTACACACACAGCCACCCAACCCCACCCTGCTGCGCACACACACCCAGCAGCATTCTCTGTACCCCAGCAGCTCCATGTCCCCCCCAGTCCCAGAGGCCAGCACCCCCTATCCCCAAAAGCCAGGCAGTGAGGGCCATCCCTGTCCCCAGGGGAGTGCTCTGGGGTACAGCAGCTTAGCCCACAGCATCTGGGGAGTGCCAGCTGCACCATTTTCCCCAGCCCCACCGTGGGGCTCCCCTGGGCCAAGCCAAGGACTCACTTTTGCTGTTTCTACTCCTTGAGCCTCTGCCAGCAGCAGCAGCCACGCATCCATGCCGGGCTCGGCACTGGGCAGCAGCAGTGCTGGGGTGGGCTGACCAGCGAAGTTTTGGCTGGGGGCTGGCTGCTGGCAGAGCTGGCGCAGGGGTGGCAGGCACTTCTTAGACGAGGGCAGGTGCACCTCTACTTTACCTGTAGCATTGCCTGCCCTGCTGGAATGCGCTGGAACACTGTATTCCAGCTCGGTTTTCTATTTTTATGGGCCCCGGAATGCTAAGCCCCTAAAAATTGTGGGCCCCAGAATGGTGCTCCGGCTTACTTTAACCCCCTGCCTAACAATTTAGAACAAAATCATGGCTATCTTCTAGCACTTTTTTACTGCTCATTTAGGCTATGTCTATGCTACAAGCAAGGGTATGAGTCCCTTACTCCTGTTCACATACTTGCACTAGCCCTCACTGAGCCAATATGCCTAGAAATAGCAGGATGGTAGCCATGTGAGCACAGATGGCAGCCATGGAGGTATGGCTGGCCTGCACAGAGTTCATGGTTTATCTTTCAGGTGTTGGGGGGTTGTACTTGGAACCACTCAGTCATGTCTCTGCTGCTGCTGCAGCTCCACTGCTATTTATATTCATGCCAACTGAACAAGAGCTAGTGCAGGTATGCATATATGAGGAGAGGGAAAAAAATCACACCCTAGTTTGTAGTGTATATGTAGCCTTAGATACAGGAATTGTAGTACAGTAACTCAGCACTTCCAGACCATTCATTCTTAAGAATTTGATTAGGATCTAGTAAGGGACAATGTTCAGGCAGCAAAGAGAAATTCTTGCCACGGTGACCTGAAAGTTTAGATTATATATAAATGACAAGGCAATATCACAGCAAGCAAGGAAAGATTTACACAAGTTCATCATAAGATGACAGGGGACTTTCAGTAGCAGTTATGTTCTTAAGTCACTTATAATCCCCTATTAGTCTTTTCAGTGGACATAACTCACCCCCATGCAGGTGGCAAACACAAGGAGCATGCATTGCTTAAGTTAAGCAATGGGCTTAACTATGGGCTTACGTTTTTTCTTTAATCAAGGAAAACATGTAGGTTCAAGGTGTCTTTAAGCAGCACATAGCCCTTATGCCAGCCCTCTGCACAGGGGTGAATTTCACCTTGAATGTGTTGTTAGTTGCGTTATTTAAAATTCATCTAATAGTAATGAGCTGACCTTGAAAGTCAGGGTCAGTATTGGAAAGAGAGCCGAGAGAAGCATGCTTAGAAGAGAGATCTGGAGGAGAACGAAGATGAATGGTGGATGGGATCAAGATTTTTGTTCAGGGTTTATGTGGATTTGTTTTAATATTTCATACACCCTTCACCGCCAATATTTTCTGGACTTTTAAAAATCCAAAAGGTAAAAATAAAACCCAGTGAAAATGTACTCTGCAGCTAATGTAAAAAAGGAGCAAAACATCACCACTAAGGATGCTCCTAAACAGAACTGTAAATACGTAATGAACTGTTACCCTTCCAAAAAAAAAAAAAAAAAAAAAGAGAAAACACCACTATTATACAGCTCATATAACTGCAACCAGAGTATGCAAATGGACATCACCATACATAATTATTCCACAGTTTTATGGCGTACCTATCTTTCTCTAGTTCCATTTCTTCTGTACATATGAAATAATCTGCTCTGTTTCCCTACAACTGTGTAATGGCTTGACTCTTTTGGATTCTGTGAAGCTTCTAGTATGCCTTTCAAGCACAACCTCTTCCGGGGGGAGAGGGGGCGTGAAAGGAAGTGGTGAGAGTCAGAGTGCAGTTGGCTCTTTCCTCCACGTCCATTTAGCCCTGGTGTCTAAAGGAGTTTGGGCCACAACTTCACCAACATTTTGATGTGTTTAGAGGGAGCAGGGCTCAAGTTACAGAAATGTATAGATTTATTTATTAGTCTTCAAGTGCCACAGGATTCCTTGTTTGTTTTACTGAACGAGACTAACATGGCTGCCCCCCTTTGGATCCAAGTTATGGAAGAATGCAGTTGTATTCAGCTGATGCACAGGGGCGTTTTTCAGTCCTAAACAGAGAAACAATAAAATAAAATAAAATAAAAATGCCTATCTTGTGAAGTAGCAAGTACTATTAGGATGCACTGTAATTACATTCCTGTGGAACAGAAGACCTGAGTAATATGGGCCAGTCCAGGAAACCAATCCTAATTTAACATTACAACTATGGTAATTACCCATGTTTATTAGGAAAGATGCCTTTCTTGTGCACTGAAAATCAAGGCTAGGGTTGGTTGAATGTATAGTGTAAATTGATGATAAACTTTCCTTGAGGAATGATTAAGTTTGTTTAGGAGAAGCACTGACTCTTCAAGAGACAGACTTTCCTTGAAATATATTTTAAACACACTAACAGAAATCACTAGAGACAAACACCCAGAAAAATAAATCTGAAGAGATTACATTGATTTTTTCAATGTTTTCCAGTTTATGTAGAATAGTAATATTGTCTTTTAATTACTGATTATGGTTAAGCTTCCAAGGAGCAACACTATTGAAATTACAGAGTTCTGTTTCGCATTTTGGGGCAAATCTTCTAATACAATACAGCAGTTTAGCACCCCAGCACTGGTGGATTTTGACCATAAATCTAGTGTGCATGGTGCTGGAAATACCACATTAAAGGGGAGCTTTAGTACTTTAGAGGCAAGAGGCGGCTCTTATTCCATACTGTAACAACCAGTTCTAGCCAACTTCTTAATAGAAGCTTTAACATTTTCTGAGCCTTAGAGCTAATGATACAAGGAGGCTGAATTCTGCATACCCCTATATATCTGACTTTTCTTGCACAGTAACAGGTGCATAACCTGCTTTTTGTATGACATTGCAAATATGCTTTTTTAAAAAAAGAAGCAGTAGAGGAGAAAGGAGACTGTACAGCACAAAACCTCCCTAACATATTAATCTTCCCATCAACAGCATGTGAAACACCCAGGACTTCACAAAGTTAACACCAGTGGGGCCTCCAGGAAGTTTGCTTAGTGCTGTGCTATATCAGAAACAGTCCGGGTTAATGGTGTCTTAAAGAAGAAGAAAAAAAAAATCTAAAGCAAGGAAGCAGAGCGTAGGGCCTTTCAATTGATCAAAAATGTGACCAAACCAGTCTCTCAAATCTTCAGAAAGTTTCTCTGCGACTCAGCTCATATGAGCTCATAAGAATTAGACTACTTTCTCAATCTGAAAAAAAAAAAAAATCTTCTGGAGATCAGCAAGGAATTCTGAATACCATTATGCAGAAGCAGTCATGGATGTTGACTGTTCCATCATCTTAACCAAGATGTCTGTTCAATTTATGAGATTGCTAATTGCTATATAGTTCTAGCAAAGAAGTCTCCATTATGAAGTAACAGGAATTCCATTCAGACAGCTGACAGTTTACCAGTATTGTGGGATTCTGTGCTGGGATGTATAATTAGCAATTTTATTTTTCTGAGATGGCCAAATTCTACTCTCAGACCATATAGCGAGAGACAGAGAAACACACAATGGGGGGACAGGCTGAGCAGCAAAATGTTTTCAGTGTTCTGCCTTTAAGCAGCATTAGCCTGCATTTCTAAATACAAGATGCACTCTGGGTTTTTTTAGTTCATTTTTTAAAATCTCCTACTAAAGCATCTGAGAATTCAAGCATGCCCATAATTAGGATGTGAAGACTTACTGATTGGCCCTTTCTCAGCAGGCTCCTAAAACCTTGGTGTTCTACTTCCCTAATTCCACCTCAAAACTTTTTAGAATGACACCCATGTTGTGTAGTTACTAACTCTGACCCTCATTTTTTTTTGCACAAGGAGGATAAAGGAAATATTTTAATGAAACTGGCTTTCAATTCCGATGTGCTTTTCTGGGCCTCACAATGGGGCTGCCCAGTTACTGAAAAATAGCATTATTTTTAACAGTGGTGGTAATCCGTCTCATAGTCTGCTTCAATAATTATTTACCAACTGCACTTACTGTTGTTTCTAATACCAAATGTTAAGGGTCATAATCTGGTGAGAGCCTTCCACTGAAGTTGCAAGCAACTCTTAAGCCCCATTTTCTGACAAATGAATATTAAAGCACATTGGAAAATTAACTTGCATGAGAACCTTCACAATGAAAAGTATATTACAAAATGCACTGTGTTATTTTCATTCCCTTCCTTCCTCTTACTCCCCCAATATGCCAGCAGCAGTAATAAAAGAACTGTTCAGCCAGTTGGCTGTCTCTGGATTCTAAAAGGCATTTGAAACTGAATAAAATGGCTGCAGTTTTCTTTTAGCATGTCCAGCATTCCAGCTGAGAGGCTAAAAGTATTAAAATACAGAATTGTGAAAGCCACAGATTTCTCAGTTGAAACAACTATTTTAAAGAGTAAGATGTTTACTCCTTACCTTCTCCAAACTTGAAAAATAAACAGAGCACCCCTCCCCTTCTTTTTCTTGTTGTTATTCCAGATATACTTACTGCATGTTATCAGTGACAGGAACATACTATGAATCTTTGACATGGCTGAACTACACACTCTGGATTCCAGGATATCCCTTATCAGTTCTGGCTAAAGGTAAAAGGTGGGGATGGGGGGAGTAGGCATGAGGCAAATTAATTTTTCTGAATCTCATTCAATGGAGTTTGATCATCAAAATGATGAGGTTTGGGGGAGGGATGAGACATGTTAACACCCCTCCCCCTTCACTCTTATCTATACACTCTGTCATCTTTACCTTTTTTCTGTTCCTTTCTCTTGTTGGGGCTTTTTGATTCTTGGTTTCTACAGGACCTTTCTTTTCTCATGGAAAATCAACTTTCAGCAAGATAAAAGCCACAGAACATCTATCTAGAATGCTTACGCTGTGTCTGTAGTTCTCAGTGTAGCTTAGTTCTAAACACCCCATGCAAATCACAGACAAAGTTTGTAAATGCATGGGTTGTAGTAACCCTTGGGGAGGAAGGGGTTAACACTCTGGTCAGTGAGTCCCAGGACAGCCAATAGGAACAAAGTGCAGGTTTTTGAATTGGAGCAGCAGCCTTGCCTGCCCCTGTTTGGATGCAGCAGAGCTCCTGGAAGGATCAGAATGAGGCCTGAGGAAGAATCCAGCAACATCCTTACCAAAAATAAGTTAAGTTTGTTACTGACCAGGCGTGGGTAAATCAGGGAATGTGTACTTAGATGCGGTCAGGGTATTTTCTTCATTTTTGGTTTGTTTTTTGATTTCTCTGTGCTGAGCACATGTACCCCCTCCCCCTACCCTGTAACCACCTAAGTTAATTCCCAGAGAAGCAACTCTCTGTGTTTCTATCTGTTCTTTTTAATTAAAGATTTTACCTTTTAAGTAAGCTCTGGTTCTGTGTCCTGAAAGGCAAGAGGTTTGTGTGCACATGCCTCAGACTGCACAGGCAGCTACTAGAAGGGATTGTGTTCCAGTTTCAGCTGATATTCCAGCTGTGGTTCAGTCACTCTCCAGAGAGAGGAATAAAAGTGATTGCAAGTACCTCACAGGAAGAAATTCCCAAGTGCACCTTGCTGGGTTCCCAAGAGGTTTTTTGCTTTTGGGTGGTGGCAGAGATACCAATCCAAGGCCAGGAATTGGAGGCCTTGGAGAGTTTTAAGATCAGGCTTTAAGGCCAGTGGGTTTTAAGGCCTGTTGCAGGCCCCCACCTTCTGCACTCAGAGTGCCAGAGTGGGGAACCAGCCTTGACATGGGTTAAGTTATTAAAGTCAGCGTATGCATGAAATCACTGAGGCTTATAGCAGTTCACTGAACCTCGACTAGGGCTTCGTCTACAATTACTTTGAAATTCAGCAGGAGTTGATGGGAGTTACGCAACCTACAGTCACTTGCATAATTCTCATCAACTTTGTAACTTCAATGGTGTCTTCACTGCACTGTGTCAATGGGAAATGCGTTCCCATCAATGCAGTGCTACACTACATGCTGGGGTGGTTTCCGGTGACTTCCACGTTCCACTGAATGCGTCTGTACTGACACTCAATTGAACATGAAAAATCAATCCTATGCTATTGGGCAATGGTGCCACCAGCAGTTTAGACATAGCCTACGTGTGTGCTGTGCAGGTACATCTGTATCTCAAATCCTTAGTATAGATGAGGCCTAAATAAATATTTCCTAATCACAGTTATCAAGATGATTACAACTTCAGAACCAAGAAAATGAATTAAAAGTAAAGTTACGCATGAATCCCAAGTACGCTATTTTGTATAGATTACATTACACAAGATAAGGTAGACAGTACAGAAAGACTCACATCCATGCATTAAATGTAGGGATTTACAGAGGTGGTCTCTCACTTGTAAGAAGTCTTTTACTGTAACTCCAATTAAAAACATCAAAACATTATTTTGCAGCTTTTGCCATCTATGAATCACTGCCTTATTTTGAATCCTTCGGCACATACTCCACCGAGCTGCCATTTCCATTTGCCTTATCGATCTACTTCCCGTACATATTAAAACTGTACCTGGCAATGCTGTTTGTAGGTAAGATTTTCATCTCTTGGGAGGAAAATGTTAATACCACTGTGCTGCAATTCAAAAGTCGGAGGAAGCAAAAACCAAATCAGTGAAGATTCTTTATAAGCTATGCCTTCTCTCAGGCAGTTCCTGCAATGACAACTGTGTTAAAGGGGAGTTCATTTTGTTCTGAAATTGGCTGGTTTGAATTCCAATATCCCATTTGGAAGTGAATTATCTGTTTACAGAAAGACAAGATAAAAAGAAGTATTAAGAAAAAGGTAATGGAAAATAAATTTAGTGTGTTTGAGCTATCTTCATCATTACATATGTTAACTCAACAGAAAACCCAGAATCAGGTCTTGATTCTGCTGCCCAATGAAGTTAATGGGAACATTTCTGCCAATTTCCAGTGGGCATTACATCAGGCCCTCAGCATTTGTTCTTTCAAACGAGGTCTGACATCCCACACAAGAACACCTCAAGCCTTGAGGAAATTTGGTGCTAAATCCAAACTTCATAGCTTATTCTCACATATGCAGTTACTGTGAGTTCTGGCAAAACCCTAGATTCAGAACAGACCTGCACTTTGGAGAGGTTTGGGCCTGCATCTAACTCTAGCTGACCCACCTACCTGTAAAGGGCCTAGCCAAAATGCTGTATCTGAACTCCTTCATATTTGAGGAATGATTGATTTTTGTAACATGGGCCCATCTCTGTTTTTTAAAAGAAAACCCAGTGATCCTTTTACATTAAGTACAGTGCTGGCTAGTTTGCAAGCAATTCTTGCTCACTCCTCAACCAGTAAAATGAGGACACTAATCATGATAGTGGCTGTGGAGTGGACCCGGTAATCTGAAATAAAACTGTGTACATATGCATCAATATGATGACAATAACTGCTGTATAACTATCCCCCTACATATTGCAGGTATGTTTTAAGTGTTTCAGAAAAATGTCTCAGGTCCTACATCGGTTAGATTTACATGCTGAGAACACATATGACGACGGATTTTAAAAATATAGCGTGGTTATTTACAGGAATATAACTGACTGAAAAGCCTTATTCCTGTGAGTTTAATAGGACTATCCAGAGGACCATGTGAGCCAAGAGGACCCATTCCATTAGTTGTTAATTCTAGATGAATACTGGCCCTTTGGAGTCTGCTTCTCAGCACTTACATTTTATGTTTATGTTTCAATTTAGGTATGTACTTCATCACCAGATACCTCTGGTCAGAAAGGAAAGCCCATCTAGGAGCCAGCTACATCAAAGAGAAAAGGAGCTAAGTTGATAACTTGGTTGGTAATAAGAAAAATGCTTTAGGAACATGCCATGTTAACACACTATATAGATATAATTTACACCAAGATTTTCAAAAAGTGAGTAATGACCTTGTGTGTCCAAGTAGGAACATCTTAAGAGGATGCCAGTTTTCAAAGGGCAGGTGTGCTACCCTGTTTGAAAATGAGGAACTTTTAAGTCACCTCACACTGGCTATTCAAATGTAAGCACTTAAAATCTCTAGTCACTTTTTAACGTCTTGGCCTCAGAGACTAACGTAAAATGACAGGTTACAAGTGTGGCAAAGAAAGTCTATTGCATCAACATTCCTATATTTTAATACTGGCTTCCTACCTTAGCAGTAGCACGGATTCTGCATTTTATATCAAAAAGTAAAACAAATAGTATTTTGTATCATCTCACCTGTTAGGCTATGTACATCAGATGTCTGAATATCAAATTTGCTGGAACTGGAATAGATTATGAAGCAGAAGCTGGCAGCTCTTCATGTTGCCACATTCAAACAAATGCCAAAAGGTAAAATTGCTCACAGAAAACCAACTCTCCTCTATTTGCCCTCCACTCCAACTCCACAGATGACAGGATTATCTTCTCTGAAGGGAATTCTTAAAGTAAAAATAAGTGGCAAATTCAATTAGCTGTATCCACTACAAGTCCTAGGGGGCATTTGACATAGAGAAGTGGAAGTTGTGATTCTAATATTTCCAGTAGGGAATATTGAAAGATCTGTTTTTCTTAACTGAGACATGCAGATTTTTTTTGAAACTGAAGGAAGGCAGGCAAAAAACCTCTTAACTCATCAAAGTGTTGTGTACTCAGTCTAGGAAATAGTCTGCCTTTAAAAATAAGGAAATGGGTTATATAAACCAGGGGTGTCAAATAAGGGGCCCATGAACCAATTCCATCCAGCCCATGATTGCACTCAGTGGGACCACACAGTCTCCCTGAGAGAGAGAGAGAGAGAGAGAGAGAGAGAGAGAGAATGTGTCATATTGCAGAGTGCAGTTTTGCATACACAGCATGCCACAATGCCACAAGAATTCTGTAGTATTTTGATTTATGGTATGTTCAAGCGCACTTGAAGTACATTTAAATGAAATCTGGCCTGCCGCGCAAATGAGTTTGACACCCCTGATATATAAATTGTGGCCCATTCCTAACGATCTTTTATGAGAGTTGTTGCATTGACATCAATGAGAGTATTCGTGAAATAAAAATAATCAGGATTTGGTCCAGTGCAGTGGAGAACTACTTGTACAAGAAACAGCAAGAAAATACAATGGGTTTTCATGGGGACAAATTATTTTTTAACCACGGAAGCTACTCCGAAATAAACCATGGGCTGAGTTATTCCCCATTGATGCTATTCCCCACCGCCCTTTGGACCCAAATGAAAGAGTGAAATGGAAATATTTCTGATCATGAATATTCCCTCACCTATTTAACCTCTGAAAAAGTGAAGCCCAAGCATGCATTTATTTTAAAAAAACATTTGATGATTTAGTGGCTCTAGGACATTTTAAATGTTAAATATTTGTATAGTTTCCATTTTATGCACATGGTTGATGGTTTATCAATAAACAGCTGTTTCTGAACTATTTAGGAACACTAATTAAATATTTGGTGTCATTACATACAGCTGTGTCATGCTGCTGTTAGATCAGTAAAGTACTTCTAAAAATAATTAGAAGGGATTCAGGAAGTTTGATGCACGCTACAAAAACAACAGTATTTTCTACTTTGAGACTTACTCCCTAGGCAGTGAGAACAGGATACGTGACCCAAGTTGATAAGGTGCTGACAGTCTGGCTACAGAGACATACAAAGAAACTGGTGAGAGTCAGGCAGAAAAACTTCTATGTCTGAACCACCACCACCACCAACACCAAACTAAAGGTTCTAGTTTACCTATTCATTTTCAGCAACATTAATCTATCATGTTTCTTTTTACTTTGAACAGTGGTGCATACCAAGTCCAATTTATTTGTAATAAAGCCCATTAGATTTAAGATAACCTGGATGGGAAATTGTTGACTCTTACATTAGATTATGCTTGTTACTGGGCATTTGAGAGTATAAAAGTCAAGTTTCAAAAAATAAGGGGTGAGCTACTCACCCTTTGTACTTCATAAAAGGACATGACTGGCATAAAGAGATTCTAAAATTCTTTTATTCGGCTGAGGGGACAGTCCCCCAGCGAAGGCACAGCAGAAAACCTCCAAGGCTATCTATTATGGGCCTTTCTCACAAGCTCTGATGGAGGGGAGTGTCAGGAACAGGACCACAACATACAGAACTACAGATATTTTGGGCAATTCAATCGCCCATAGAGCAGCTCCATAATGTAGATCTCCAGGGTTGTCCAAAATATCCCATGATTTGGAGCATGCAAAAGTATCTGAAAAACTGCCTTAGTCATGTTGGCACTGTGCACAAGTTCTGTGCTGCACCTCAAAGGGTGTGCCTACACAGCAAGAGTTGCACATGGGCTAGCCTGCCCAAGATAGCGTGAGTAACAGTAATGGTGAAGATGGTGCAGCACGGGCTGTGGGGCAAACAGCCCAACAGAAACACTAGATACTTACTCAGCTTGCTAGCCTACACTCTGGTCTCTTAGTTGTTTTTGTTAACCTTGCTAGCTGGATTCAAACAAAGTCAGGTAGGCTTCTGCTGTGCAGACACACACCAAGAGAGATAGCACAGAATCTCATCTTAAGAGTTTAAAATTTGTCTGAATGCCAAAAATTCTTAACACTGAAATTCTGATTTCTGTTATTGGAGTGGGAGATTTGAGAAGATGGAGCCTCATTCCATAGGTTCTGGAAAGAATCCAAGCTTCTGGAAATGTGTCAAGATTCCAACTTTCTGAGGCTCTGAATCACATTATTCATGTTCAAAATTAACTCAAAATTCATCAAAAAGCAACAAGCAGCACACAGATCCTCCACTTACCTGGATACATGCACCTGGTAAAATTGTTATGAGGCTTGCAGCATGCTACTATCACAAAAATAGTTTTGTTCATGATGTAAAAACAAAAATGCATGATGAACACTATAACAGAGAGACTGTAATGCTAATATAAACCTTGTCAGTTGAAATTAAAGCTAATTTCAAAAGTCAAACTATTAAAGTAATACTGTGCCTTCTAATAAACAAACCATGTCAAACAACAGTTTTGCAAGATTTGTTTTTAATTTTTCCACCTGTTTATGTAAAACTTCCATCTGTTACAGAAAGAAGGCTCTCTGTTGTTAGCAGGTTTCATTACACCATTTAACACCCCTCTGGAATTCACATTTCTAACTCAGATTCAAAACATAGCCAAAACATGCCTCATAACAGGGCAAGACAGGTCAGGACAGACGTTGACCTACGAACCAATCAAACCAAATGACTTTTCTATTCTCTGAATCCCTGGGAAGGAAGTCCCATAACACTTTGTGTGATAAAAGTTCTTTGGAATCACAATTCTTGATGACTGAACATTTCAGCTATGCATGTCTCTCTCAGAATTACAAGCCACCTCTTTATCAGATCTGATGATGATGATGTTCGGTGGCTACCAACCATAAGCCTTAGTCCATACTGCTTTCTTCTTGAATTCTGGGAGAAACCTCAAGGCCAGAAGTGTAGCTGAGAAAACAAGGATAAGTCACATGATTATGTACAGACCATGCAGTCAAAGGTGAGAATTACCTGTCCCACAATTATTTCTGCATTTCCCACTTACTGTTTTCAGGGTTCTCCAGGAACTAGTCCAGGAGAGATAGTATTTGAGCAGGTGTATCCAGGCACAACCATAATATAAAAAAGCAATAATAAAGCCCACAGGTAAGTGACAATGTTGGTGATCTGGAAGAAGGGATGGAACTTGGGGGGTGCTGGGACTGTAGCACCAGGAATAAAAGAGAAGGTGGTTGGAACATGGGGGGGGGTCAAATAAATGTCTTAAGTGCTCTACTGAAGCCCCAATACGCGAGGAGAGTGGGGGAGGAGAGCTCCAAAAAAAAAATGCAAGGAGGTTTATGTAATAGAACTGAAAATCAAAATGACAAAGTAGGGCAATCGGTCGGGTATCTTAGGTGCCTATATACTAATGCAAGGAGCCTGGGAAATAAGCAAGAAGAATTGGTAATACTAGCGCAGACAAGGAACTATGATATCATAGGAATAACGGAGACGTGGTGGGATAGTCTGCACAACTGGAGCTCTGCCATGGATGGGTATAAACTATTCAGGAAAGACAGGCAGGGAAGAAGAGGGGGAGGAGTAACACTATATGTAAAAGAGCTCTATGACTGCTCAGAGCTCTATTAAGGAAGTGGAAGCGTGCCAGTGGAAGGTCTGTGGGTTACACTGAGAGGGGAAAGCAACAAGGGGGATGTTGTGGTGGGTGTCTGCTATAGACCACCAGACCAGAAGCAGGAGGTGGATGAGGTGTTCTATGGACAATTAGCGGAAGCTTCTAGATCACAGGCCCTGGTGCTGATGGGTGACTTCAATTACCCTGACATCTGCTGGGAGGCCAATACAGCAGTGCATGGGCAATCCAGGAAATTTTTAGAGTGTGTTGGGGACAACTTTCTAGTAAAAATGCTAGAGGAACCAACTAGGGACCTTACACCGCTCGACCTGCTGCTCACAAACAGGGAAGAATTGATCAGGGAGGTACAAGTAAATGGCAAGTTAGGCAGTAGTGACCATGACATGGTTGAGTTCAGGATGCTGATTAAAGGAAGGATGGAAAGAAGCAAAACAAAAACCCTGGACATCAAAAAAAGCAGAATTTGATTCCCTCAGGGAACTGATGGGCAGGATCCCTTGGGAAGGTCATCTGAAGGGGAAAGGAGTCCAAGAGCATTGGTTATATTTTAAAGAAACCCTGCTAAGGGCACAGGAAGTTGCCATTCCAATTAGGAGAAAGAACAAACATGGGAGGCAGCCAGAATGGCTTAGCAGAGAACTCTGCTCTGAGCTTAAACATAAAAAGGAAGCTTACAGGAAGTGGAAGCTTGGTCAGATGACCAAGGAGGCATATAAAGATATTGCTAGGGACTGCAGGGATAAAATCAGAAAGGCCAAAGGACAAATGGAGTTGTGGCTAGCGAGGGATGTAAAGGATAACAAGAAGGGGTTCTACAAGTATGTTAATAACAAGAAGAGGATCAGGGATGGTGTAAGTCCCTTGCTGAATGGGGCAGGCATCCTCGTTATGGAGGATGAGGGAAAAGCTGAAGTGGTCAATGCTTTTTTTGCTTCAGTTTTCACAGGCAGGGTCAGCTCCCAGCCCACCACCATGGGTGTGGCAGATTGGAGAGAAGAGAGGCCCTTGATGACAGAAGGTCAGGTTAGGGACTGCTTAAAGAAGCTGGATATGCACAAGTCCATCGGGCCGGACGAACTGCATCCAAGGTTGCTAAGGGAATTGGCCGATGAGATAGCAGCACCGCTGGCCATTCTTTCAAAACTCATGGAGAACGGGGGAGGTGCCAGAGGATTGGAAAAAAGCTAATGCAGTGCCTATTTTCAAGAAAGGGAAAAAGGAGGATCCAGGGGATTACAGACCAGTCAGCCTCACCTCAATCCCTGGAAAAATTATGGAGCAGGCTCTCAAACAAACAATCCATCCCTCAAACACTTAGAGGAAAATAAAGTGATCAGGAACAGTCAGCATGGATTTACCAAGGGTAAATCATGCCTGACCAATCTCATTTCCTTCTATGATCAGATGACTGGTTTTCTGGATGCAGAAAGAACCGCTGATGTCATATACCTTGATTTTAGCAAGGCTTTTGATACAGCTCCCCACAGCATTCTCATTGGCAAATTAAGGAAGTATGGGTTGAATAGGTGGACAGAAAACTGGCTAGATCAACAGTTTCAGCGTGTAGGAATCAATGGTTCCATGTCTAGCTGGCAACCAGTCATGAGTGGTGTGCCCCAGGGGTCGGTCCTGGGGCCGGTTCTGTTCAACATTTTCATCAATGATCTGGATGATGGAATAGACTGCACTCTCGGTAAGTTCGCGGATGACACCAAGCTGGGGGGAACAGCAGACACATTGGAGGGCAAGGACAGGATTCAGGGAGAACTAGATAAATTGGAACAGTGGGCCAATAGAAATCTCATGAGGTTCAATAAGGACAAGTGTAAAATCCTGCACGTGGGACGAAAAAACCCCAAGCACTGCTACAGGCTGCGAAACATTCAGCTAAGTAGCAGCAGTGTAGAAAAGGACCTGGGGGTCATGGTGGATGGGAAGCTAGATATGAGTCAGCAGTGTGCTCTTGTGGCCAAAAAGGCCAATGGCATACTGGGCTGCATCAAAAGAAGTGTTACCAGTAGATCAAGGGATGTGATCATTCCCTTGTATTCTGCACTGGTGAGGCCACATATAGAATCCTGTGTTCAGTTTTGGGCTCCCCACTACAAAAAGGACAGGGACATGTTCGAGAGAGTTCAGAGGAGGGCAACCAAAATGATTAAAGGGCTGGAGCACAAGCCCTGTGAGGAAAGACTGAAAGCATTAGGCTTATTTAGTCTGCAGAAGAGAAGATTGAGGGGGGATTTGATAGCAACCTTCAACTACTTGAAGGGATGCTCTAAGGAAGATGGAGCTTGACTGTTCTCGGTAATAACAGAGGAGAGAATGAGGAGCAATGGTCTCAAGTTGCGGTTAGGGAGGTCGAGGCTGGATATTAGAAACAACTTTTTTACTAGGAGAGCGGTGAAGCCTTGGAATGAGCTGCCAAGGGAGGTGGTGAAATCTCCATCTTTGGAGGTGTTTAAGGCCCAGCTGGACAAAACCATGACTGGGATGGTTTAGTGGGAGTGGTCCTGCCTCTGGCAGGAGGTTGGACTAGATGACCTACGAAGTCCCTTCCAACCTTATGATTCTATGAACTTATCTCCCATCTCCTCCTCCTCTCCTCTTGCTAATAATCCCACTCATTCCTTACTCCTCTCTGTAATGATCTGCTCACCCCAACTTCCAGCTGAACCAAAAATGTCTCACTGCTGTCTCACCTTTACCACCTACACTGATGTTCAGTCCTTAGCTTAGGGCATCTCCAGTTTTCCCACTTTGGCCCAACCTCACTGACTTCTACTGCATCCACCCCTGTTGCTTCCACAAGAATGGCAGAAAACAGTTAAAAGGATTAGTTACAGAAGTGTGTGTAATTTCCAGTAAAGTGAGGGTGGGTCATATCACAATTTGCTCCTCCCAGGGGCAGGCACAAATAGAGCAGTTCCAGGGCAGAATAGTTAGTGCCCCTGCCCCTCCCACCCAAGACAGGAATGGCTAATGTTTGAGTGAGGTTTTGCAGGAAATTCTTACTTATTTTGTTCCCATGTAGATTCCTAGATGATTGAGGAAGTGGCATCTGCTACTTAGCTTCCCTAGTTTCTTGGACTCCCCAGTTAGATTGCTGATGAACCTGAGAAGCTGAGTAGCAGATACTGCCTCCTCAGCAGCCCAGAAACCTGCATGGTGCTTAAAAAATACAACTGACTCAGGGGAGCAGCAAAGAGCATGAGTGACAGGGGTCTGTGGGAGAGAGGATGAAACATACCCATCCTCCCATCTGCCAAGGGCCTTTTAAATTGTTGGACCCATGGACAATGCCCTCCCTCCCCCATCGGGGAGCTGGCTCATGGAACCCAACCTGTTGCTGGCCACCATAAACATTTCCCTGTCCCCACCAAAGCATCACACTTGGAGCACAATGAAAACAATTTAGGGAAATGTTTACTTTCTAAACTGTTTGATGCACTTTAAGATTAGCCAGAATCCTAAGGGCTAAAAATAATTTTGAACTGGCTGTTAAAGCTGAAAATTCACATTAAATTAGTGAGTTACTGGACTTCCAAAAATAGCAATATACAGTACTAGGAAATGCAGACCAAAGTCTGCACAAACACTTGAAGTTTCTTATATATATATTTGTAATCTTAACTGTCCTTAAAAACAACATGCATACAAGCCATACGTGCCAGTAACCTTCACTGTACATTAAAACCAATGGAAGTCCTGTGGCCCCTTAAAGATGAAAGAATTTCTTCAGGTATAAGCTTTCATGGGCTGCAATCCATTTTGTCAGATGCACCTGATGAAGTGGGTTACAGCCCATGAAAGCTTATGCCCGAAGAAATTTGTTCATCTTTAAGGGGCCATGGGATTTTTTGTTGGTTTTGCTTTTTACTGACTAACATGACCAGCTCTCAGGAATTGTACATTAATCAAGTTTTTGGTGTTTGATTCTATTTTATGCTAAAACTCAAAGCAAAACGTTACTCCACCTGGATTTTTCAGTTGCTTAGTGAATGAGAGAGAGAAAGAAAATTAGAGATCAAAATCTGAAAAAGGATTTAAGAAGACGACTGTCTCCTTGCCTGCAGAGGTTGTTATCTCAAAGCCAATATGTACGTCTTTCTCCAACATGTGTTAATAACCTACAGACATCCTGTCCCCCCTCCTCTCCCAAGACTAATGCTGCAGAAAGTATAGGAATAAACTAAGTTACAAATACAGTACCTTTCAGCAAGTCCCTTGAAGATTCA
Organism: Podocnemis expansa; assembly: GCA_007922195.1. Taxonomy (NCBI): domain Eukaryota; kingdom Metazoa; phylum Chordata; order Testudines; family Podocnemididae; genus Podocnemis; species Podocnemis expansa. Next base: position 93,162 of record ML681982.1, read on the forward strand.
GATAGCACTTCTTTAGGGCTCTCCATTATATTGAACAGCCAGTCAATAAACTAAGATTAAATTGAACAGCAGTTATAAATTAAAAGAATGTTCATATCAGAACACCACAAATTCTCTCTGACCTGACTGGCTGACGTCATGCACCCAACTCAAGTTCTCCACCCAAATTAGAGTTTGCCCATCACTTCATTACAACAGTCCAATAGTACTTCATTTAATACAACAGTATAAGAATTATCTGAGTGGACTATCAAAGTTATTTCTTCTTGCACTATGAAAATGATGTAAGCCCTCACTGTTGCCTATTTTTTTATGATCTTCATTGTTGATCAATGAATTCCCAAGACATCATTAATTTAGTTGCTAGTAAATCTTGCTGTTTATTCCTAGTACGGACATAAAATACTCAATTTTACCATTATATCTATAAATTAGTTGCTCAGGATTGGTGTAGAGAAAAAAATCAAACAGAAAATGAGAGTCACTACCATCGATATTTTTTAAAAAAAATCATGAAGTTATTAGAAATCATTACAGATGTAAAACAGAATTAGAACTGTCAAGTGCCACACAACTCCTTGGTTTTTTGCTGGACTAGACTAACACGGCTATCCCTTTGGAAATTGACAAGCTTTAAGCCTGCTTTCATGTCAAAGGGCAAAATTTACCATCTGATGTTAGATTTTATAATTAAAGGTTATTTGTTTGTACACTTGTTACTTATGCTATATATCTACTCAACCACATTTTTAATCACCAGGTTTGGGTGGGAAGGGGCACAGACAAGGGCAAAAAAAAGGGGGCAATGTTTTAACCAAGTGAGTTTTTTGGCTGACTTGGTAATTTGAAGGTAAGGCATGCGGACACTATAAAGAAGATAGCATAAACAAATAAAATACAAAGAATTTGTAATTACAAAATTACTAAAGAAACAATAAGGTTCTAAACTTTGCTCACAGAAAACACAAACTGGACATGCAAAATAACAGAACAAAACACTGCAGGACAGGGGTGGATTCAGAGATATTTGACCAAATTGAAGAATTATAGTAATAAGAGCTGCAAGAAAAGTATTAGGTTACTCAGCCCATCTCCTCATCAATACAGAATTTTAATTTAGCAAGCGTTCAAATAATTGGTCCAGTCTATTTTTAAATATTCTAAGAAATGCAATTTCCACCATTTCCCTTAGAAGAACCTTCCAGAACCTAATATAGCATGCCACAACTTACTGTCCATGCCATGCTGGTAGTTTGAGTTTTGCTTTCTGGGGACATTTCCCTTGATCCCATTATCCCGTTTTCCTACTTTGTAATATAGCAAGCATAGCATACAATTCATCTCCATATTTGATGCTTACACCATTTAAATATCTCCATTCACCCCCCGACCCCATCCATTTCTAAGGGTATGTCTACAATGCAAAAAGAGACCCACACCAGCAAATCTCAGAGCCTGGGTCTACTGACTCAGCCCCGGTCCACACTGACAGTTAAGTCTGACACCATGCTGACTGTGCCTCAACTGGCAGAGCAGTAAATTGGGGGGGGGAGGGGGAAATGGAGCTATAATTTGACCAGCTCACACCATTCCTGCAAGTGGCATAACACTGAGGTTGAAATCTATAATTCAAATTTAGGTCCACGTGGTCAGAGAGCAGCTTTGCTAGCTTTTCCAGTGTTTGTTGTACTAAAGCTCCTCCCCTTCTTACAGATCCAGAAAGTTTTCAGCTAATTCCTCTCTGCATGCAGCACTATGTCTCCCTTATACCTGTAGAAGAGAAACAGCAAGAAAAGCTTTTCCTGCTTTTCCTTTTCTTTAGAGAAGAGGGGTGGAGGAGTGAGCAGAAGACAACAGCCTCCCCACAACCCCTGCGCCACAGTACAATGTCTTTCAGGAAATAGTGTGGGCAGCAGAGACATGAGACCCCAACCAAGCAATTTGCTGTAATTTGACAGCCTGAAATCCAATTATAATCCCACCCCTAGTGTAGACAAACCCTTAGTTTTATGAGGCCCACATTAGAGGTCTAAAGAGGCAGTGTAGATGTCCCCTCTTGGGCTGAAGCTCTGTAAACTAGCAAATGGAATGGGTCTCAGAGACCCCGCTCCTGCCCAAACTACGGTATTTACGCTGCTATTTTTAACCCATAGTACTAGCCTTCTAAGCCTGAATCCATTGATCCTTGCTCTGAAACTTGCTTCTGTCGGGGTATTTTTGCCCTCCCCCCCACCCCACAAACACAGTCAGACTTAAGTCAATTCCTTCAGCATCTAGATCATTTCCTTTCTCTGACTTTCTTCCAATTTTTGTTGTCCAGGTAATGTACGTTGATTAGAGGAGAATGCAGTATTTCAGATATATATGGCTTTATTTTTTTTAAAGGCAAAACCCCAAAATCTTTACTAAAACCTAATTGCAAATTTGCACATTAATGGTCAATTTACGCATTCTTCACACCTTCCAAACTCTCACTTCAATGAGAATTTTGCATGCCTAAATAATGCAAGATCCAATTTGTAATCCATGTTTGTTCAAAAATTATTAAATATAAATCTACAGTGGTCATTGTTTACATACATCACAGAAATCTCAAGCCGAATTTGAAAAGTTACATACAATCCCATGCACAATCTTATGCATACCTAATTTAGGCTTGCCAGTGAATAATGTGCACAATAAACTGGTGGGAGCGGAAGGGAGGAAGAGAGATTAGAGATCCTCCATTGGTGTAAACTGTTATAAAAATTTAAATATTCAACCTTTAAGTGTTCTTTATCTGCTTGCAACTTAAAACTTGATAGTAGGGCTTGTTTTAAGTAAGTCATATCTGACTGCGATAAAGAAAAATGAGACCTCAAGTCAGATGCAGTAGATAAAGAGGAAGTAACAACTGCCTCGCGCAAGACCTGAACTGACTCCACTAACAACTGAGACTAATCAGTCACCTTCAGGAAATGCTTAGCATCTTGCAAGATGGGGCCATAAGAAAGTAAATTATGTGCAGCTTTACCTTTTGTGTTTGTTCTTTCCAAGGCTCTTTAGCTAGCAAAAGCTGCATGCTGTGTGGAAGGACACTAAGAGTCTCCTGTGCAGAAAGCTTTTCAACTGGATGCTTGCCAAAATTATATGCAGACAATTCTGGCAATACTCTGTGTTCCCATGGTGACCAGTTGGCACTGAGTCCAAGCAGTAATGGTGTTGCATGGTCAGCCCAGGCAACCACAGAAGCTGCAAATATCCATAACAGGAAGTCTACAGCCTAAACAAGAAACAGAAAAGTTTGGCTCATTAGTTAAATAATAATGAAAAAAATGTTATGACATCTTATTTTCCAGGATAAAGCCTATGCAACTGAATACTCAATTAAAATTTGAAACAAAAAGATTAAAGGCATTTTATTGGTTTGGCTTTTGTGCTTTAAAGTAGTATAACCAATTTCAAAACTGAAAACCACGATCCTTAAACCAAGGGAAACATTTCTGAACCATGCCTCTTTTGCAATGGACTCATTCATTTTTAATCTGTACTGGAAAATAACGCTTATGGGCTGGCATTTCACCAAGTCTAGCATTCTTTTTTGCACAATGGCCAACAGAGCTGATGTTCTAGGACAGGTGTGGCCAAACTGCAGCTAGTGAGCTACAATGGAAAAGTGCAGCTTGCAGAAGAGCATGGCAGGGAGAAGCGGTGGCATAGTTGGAGACGGTGGGGAGAAGCGCAGCATGTTTAGATTTTCTAGTAGGCCCTAATACAGTTTACTCATTGTTAAAATAAAATCATGTTGTACACGCCTTTCTAAACATGACGTCGAATAATAAGAAATGAAAATACAAAGAAGTAAACAAATTGTTTAAAACAATGTAGATTACTTTCAATTTTTGGCACAATATACTGCTGTGAAGCACTGTATTCCACAATGAAATCGAAACATTGTGCAGTACTTACAGACCAGCACCTGAAAGAGCTTTTACGTACTGCATTGACAAGTTACTGCCAAGATTTTAGAAAGCTCGCCAGTAGCCTGCCATCTTCTACATCGAGTGACAGCTAAGTTTTACTGCTTAGGCCTAGTTTTCATGGTAACCTTAAGTAATAATTAGAATCTGACATTAGTAGGATCAACATTTTCCCTCTTTTTATGATAAAATTAAACTGTGCAATGAATTTTAAACGTAGTAATTTTGGAGTAGGTAAAAGCATATGGCTTTATGCCTCAGTGCAGCTCTCGAAGGTTTAATAATCGACTTGTGTGGCTCTTGAGATCCATAAGTTTGGCCACCCCTACTCTAGGATGCTTAGCCACAACATTACCACCATTCTGCACATGGCCAATAGTGCTAGTGTTTATCAAGGGACAGTACTCCTTTCTGACATCTGCAGCAATTAGCTGATGCCCCAAAGCATGAAACTTAAGCATTTTAGCAAGCATAACTACAAATAATATTGGTAGCTCTGAAAATGCAGCTGCAGTACTCTGACCCTTCGGGTCAATGAATGCCAGATGACTCAATATACTGTAAAAGAGCTTTTCCTTTTAAGTGCTCTATATGTATAGAGTTTTGTGTGATATAGTCTTCTTTCATATTCTGTCATTATTCTCACAGCTTTAGGTGCTAGACTCACTTTAAGAGATTTTAAATTATGTAAATTTTAAAAACCTTGAGGACAATCAGGAATTTCCATCTGGAGGTCATGAAAGAACATTATTCTAAAAGATAAAAAGTGTGAGAATAATACTTGTGCGTGGAAATGATACAAATTACACCAGAAATAATTTTTTTCCTGAAAGCTAGATATTATTTTCACATTATGTACCTCTTTAAGATCCACATCTTGTATAACTACTGACTTGTAAGCCACATTTCTGATGTAGCCCATCAGTTCCAACAGCCAGTCCACTCTCTTCAATATACCTGTAAACACAAGAATATTGTCTTACATAAAATGCTAGTAAATACCCCTTTTTCTTTAAAACACAAGGACCAGCAATTGCAAAAGCAATCAAAAAGCATACAAGGGAGGGAATAATAGCGAGAATCATAACATTTAGCTTTTTGTGTCCCCTGCCCCCCCCCTTAAAAAAACCCGCAAACCCTAACAAACTCAAAATAATACTCTGAAAAAGACAAGAAAAAAGTAATCCTTCTAAATAGGAAATATCATGCAGATATCCCAGATCCGCTCTGTGGACATCCCCTATAGATTCCTGATGATGCCATTCCAACACTACTAACACAGAAGAGATCACCTCCCAATCAAATTAATCCAGATTTTCCATTGAGTGCAGTGCATGTTGGGAAAGAATTGGCAGAGTATAAGAAGCAGTGTGTAAAGTGCAGAATTGATCAATAAATTTAATATAGTAGCTGTGCGCCTAATCAACTAGTCTCAGTTAGATTTAAGAAGCCTCCTGGTATCCTATGGCACAACTCCATATAACTATTGAACAGGACTATAATATTCCTTCCATATAGATGCCTCACTGAATTTTTGTCAGACCCACCAAGATCAATCACACTTTTCTCATCAATCCATCACGACTTGGCTAACCAGTCTTGCCTTCTTTATCCAAACAAAACACCAAATACTTTCAGTGGAAGTACTGGGTGTGCACTCTGTTCCTTCCTACCTTACCTCTCAGTTGCTGCTTGCATCATCTCCTGCTACTCTTTTTGTGTCATCTTTCATGTATCTCATTTCTTACACACTAAGTAATTGCTCTTATTTCAGTCAAGCACACTGGTTTTGCAAATCCTCCAAACACAAATCATGTGTGAAGTCCTTTCCATTTGAATTGCTATCCAGTGTTTTCCATTTATGGAAGTTAGACTAAATTTTGGAGAGCAGTGACCTTCTACTGTTGGTCTATATATCATCACATCCACTGATAATACTTCAGAAATAACATGCACCACATCAAGAAAGACGTGATTGACCAAAACTTTTATTTAAAATAATCTGTACAGTTTATTCAAGCTTTTTCATATCTTGCTTCAGTGTGGCCTCACCTGTGTTTTCATGGCGTACAATTCGAGCATGGTATAAGCTATGCAACAACATCCATGCAACAGTTTCTTTTTGCTGGCATCTCACTGCAATACTAATCACATCATTCAAGCTGAACAAAGACAATCGGCCTTGAGAAACCAAATATACTTTGATGAAAGTGGCCTTTTCTATGTTCTTCTGCAAAAGCAACAAAAACTTAATTAAATTAAAACATCCTTCCTGGGGTGGCAACAGTAAAAGACATTGCATGTCTCTGCATAGAGATGGGAGCAATCTCTGATCATTAAGTCAACTGATCTATCTTTTTTGTGATGTTATATGGCTTGGATAGAAAAAAGTAGATAATACATATCACATAGGGTCATATAATATTGCATGAGATACAGTAGGTCACGAACCCTGCTTACCTTTGTAAATAGTGCTTATAGAGGGGTCCGTTTGGTAGCCGTTTGCACAAGACAGAAGCAACATGGACTGTGGCAATGCAAATTTTCTCACACTGCTTTGCCAGTGTGAGCTGGCCCCACAAGCTTAATCTCATGGTGAGATTCAAAGGGGGCAGCCATATTAGTTTAGTTCAGTAAAACAAACAAGGAGTCCTGAGGCACTTAAAGACTAATCAATTTATTTATTGCATGAGCTGTCATGGGACAAAATCCCACTTTGTCAAACGCTTTGAAGTGTCTACAAACATCAGACTAAGCAGGATTTTCAACCACAAAAGCACATGTAATAAATAAGTTGGTTAGTCTTTAACTGCCACAAGACTCCTTGTTTGTTTTTCTCATAGTGAGAGGATAGTTCAAGTACCCAAGGCCTGTTTAGATTCTTGGACTGCTTTCAGTGAAGTGTACAAGAAACGGTACTACAGTGGTTATGTGATGTGGGCACTTGGTTATGAGGAGGCATGATCCGAAATCACCAACACCTTCCACATAGGTCACTTCATTACCAGATCATAACTTCTGATCACTGTTAATTGCAATTCTATTTGAGCAAGTGATCTGGACTTGGAAAGTTCTATATTTCATTACCCTTGGTAGCCATTCAGTCCTACCATAAAATACTTCGAATGCATTTGAAATTAAAAGTGCTAAACCTATAAAGTGGCAAGTGTAAAGTCAAAAAATTGCAATGCTCCTTTCAATTTTGCAATGGAATCTAGGCTTCATCAGCTCACACACAGTGGGCTGTGATGTTGCATGTAGTCTGTTTAAAGAATCAGATGGCCAATGTACAGAGCAGGATAACTCTGTAGTTAAACCACTGGACTAGGATTCAGTAGAGCCAGTTTCTGTTAATGATTGTGCTACAGATGTCCAGCCTGAATTTGGGGAAGTTACTTAGGGCATGATCCAAAGTCCACTGAAGTCAAGAGCAGTTCCTCTGATTGTCACAGCTTTCTGTTTGTAAATAGAAGATAATGGCTCTACCACAAAGGGTAATCAATATTTGTGAGCTGTTAACATATTCTGGTGACATGAGAAACTCTACAATGAATCTTCATCCCATAAACAAGTGCTGGGAAGAAATCTAGAAGCCTAGAATGAAACATGATTACCTTAGAGAGCTGGATGATCCGGTCAACTTCTACATCTGCCATCTCCGAGAGGCACTGTGCTACCTCAATATACATCTCCACTTCACTTCTCTGGAAAAAGAAGCAAGCATGTGCTTTTGTACATGGATAACTGCATTTTAACATCATTAAAGTAAAGAACTTCAGAGCCTTTTTATCCAGGCTCACTTAATAAAGTTTCTAAGTAAAATGAATCTTGAAAATATAGCACCTATTTTGCATTTTTGCTGGATTTGAATGTTATTTATAATTTTACTATTGAACAAAAACAGCCAGTTGGAAATTTCTAGAGAAAAAGAGCGTTTCCTTTGGTGTGTTTCCTAGATGCTGCCCTAAAATAATTTGTTAGTATGAGAAATTTTTCTTTCTAGAAAGGGTTTTTTCTCAATTATTCTCTTCTTGTACTGCAACAATTATTCTACCTCAGAACAAATTCTGCATTTTTTTTTATTGCCTAATTATTTGGGAGGCAAAGTCCACTGTGAAGTTGGTTTCACAATTTACCATATTCAAAAGAAGATCAAGAAATTTTTACTGGAACGGTGTTATATTATTTACCAAAATAACCAGCTTCAAATTTTAAATTGAATGGCTCAGTGCAGATTTCACAAACAAACAACATATGTTTTTGTCAACAGCAGAAAACTCAGGCAACCTTCTATCTTATAATGACTTTTAAATCCCTCTACCCAGCCTGCTCCCTAAAATTTTCCTACCTCTAAAATACCAAACCCTTAAAATTATGCACTAGAATGTAAATATTTATTTCTCTCACCTGAATCTCTTCTGGCAAAAGCTGAAATATTTTCTCTGCAGCCTGGCACAGAAGGCTCCAGCAGTATTGGGCAGGGCTGGGAAGTTTCATAGCCTGGCTGAGTCCCTGTAAAATACTCTGGCAAAGATCAGGATTTTTTGGATGCTTCTTTGTTTCAAAATGTTGTACTAAAACCACTTCAGTAAAAGTCTGCAGTTTGTCTTCTGCGATATGTTTCATCCATAAGGGCAGAGAAGCAAAAAGATATTTCCTGGTTTTCATCTGAAGAGCAAATACAGGGCATTATATACTTAAGTCTTACTGTACGCTGATTGTGCTCAAAGTTTGCCCATGACCATACCTATTTAAATACCATTATCTCACTACTCCCAATCTGCGTCCTTTTACTAAATTTTGGGACTATTACTAATATTGAGGTAACTTACTAGTTATCAGAAGCAAAACTGAGAAGTTTTAAAAGACCCTAGAGCAACGTACACAGAATAGGACAAAGCACAACAATTTCCCCACGTAATTTATATCTGAAAATAGAAAAGATTTACCAGTGACTCAAATAGTTTCTCTCTCCTCTTACGCCGAAAATTTTGCACTCCACTTTCCCCTAGTTTTACGTCCAAACTTCCTTTCTCCCTTAGCTAGAGCCAAAGGGTAAAATTTTCAAAAGTGTCTTCTGTCTTGTTTTCAAAAGCACTAAATCACTGAGACATGAGACACTATTTTTTTTATCCCAAACAAAAATAGGTGCTTCTCCCACTTGTTTATTCTTCACTGGTGTTGCTGGGCATAGGCACTCATATAACAGGTCCTGAATGTTTTGGGAAGTGCCTCGAGCCATGACTGGGAGCCGAGGCCAGCACAGCCCTTCTAAGTCTCCCACCCTATGCACTCCTAGAGACATGTGGCCCCCTGTGTAGCAGGGTGGGAAATGTACATGTTGCCTATGCAGGGAGGGAGCAGGTTCAACATCTCATAGCTCCCCCTTGAACTCCAGCAACTGTAATTAGTGTGCTGTGCTGGGGGAGGGGGGGCAGAGAGACTGGGGAAGGGGCTTGGGGCTGTGCACAGGGCTGGGGGGGCAGGGGCTTCATGCACAGGGCAGGTACGCATCACCAGGGGAAGAACCCTGGGGGGAGAAGAGTGCCAGGGGAAGGAGATACAGAGCGTGTGTCCCAAATCCCTATTCTATAGAGCAGCACCCCTGTTATCATTACTTATATTACCATGATACATAAGAATATTAGTAGAATCAGTAATTTAATCTCTTGTGAGCTGCTAAATTTTACTCAGGTTCTCTCATCTACATAAAGGATTACCCATTCACAAAACCAGGGAGAACTGGAAGATCATAGACTACCTGGAGGATCACAGAGTGGAAAAGGAGCAGGATTTTCTTCTTGTGGTTCTTGGCCAGCTCCTCAGCTAGTGTAAATCAGCACAGCTCTGTTGAAGTCATCAGAGCTACATCATCCACCTTAGCTAAGGATGGTGTGGAATTCTGCAGGATTCATTTTATGATTTGCTGAGGGCATGTAGAACCCAAACGGACCTTCCACAAGTTGAGTCAGTTTTCATTGGAGGATAGCACTGATTTTGATGCGAACACAGATTACCCTTTTAACTGTAAAAGGATTAATTTAGAGCTGTGGTTGTCAACCTTTTGCAGGTTGGGACACACTTGGTGGCATACTGCAACCCTACAGGACCCCACCCCAGGCCAAATCCAGCCATCTCCCTGGCTCTTCATGACATACTTTACCACTGTGTAGTGACACAGTAATGTATCCCGACACAGTGGTTGAGAACCACTGGTTCAGAGAAACAGAAGGGAAGGAAAGCAAGAAAATAACTGACATAAATAAGTAAATACACCGGTGATGGAAGGTCTCAAGTCTGCCTTGATTTCAAAGTCTCTAGTTTAAATAGTTTCAGATGTATCAATAAATGCCTTTTAGTGGCTAATTAAAGCTTTTAGAAAATTCTGTACAACTGTCACTGTGTTTGGAGAAGATGCAAGGCTGAAATAGCAGGGATATAGATGCAAAGGATTAAGATGTGCTGTGCTGTGTAAGGAAGCTTGTACACAAAAAGAGCACAGAGCCTTCTGAAGCTCTGTGCTGATATCATACATACACTAAGGCTGTAGACTAGAGGTGGTACCACCCACATTCCCAAGAGCATTGCCACATTCTGTGATGACTGAGATTGGGTCACTGCAAGTTCAATACATAGCTGTTGAATCTCTTCACCTAAAGGAGAAGAAAATGAACAGTTTGCAACACAATTCCTTTGACATTTAATTTGTTCTCAGCCCATAACACAGCAAAAATAAAAATGAAGGTAGAGTTTTCATTCTAGAAGAAATACATTGTGCCCTGTGTTTCTTAGAACAGACCTCTCTCTCTATCAATGTATCTTCTTTATAACCTTGGTATGTATCCAGAATCCAAGCACATGGCATTCACTCAAATTTAATAGAGAAGAAAAACATTAAAATGTGAACATGGGGAAAAAAGAATCAATGTTCTTTGCTAGAGAGAGAAAACAATCAAACTGTTAAAGAAGCCCTTGATGGGGAACCAAGCATTAATATTTTCTTTGTGCTAAGCTCAGCCTGTTCTGCTCCATTTTTACATTCAGTATGCTGCACAATAACGTAAATCTCAATTTCGCTGAATTACAGGTGAATCATTGTTATTGCTTTTGTAGCACAGGCACAGATATGCTTCTGGTCTGGCTATAGGAGGTCATCTAAAGAACTGGATTATGTTTGCTGAGTTCCTAATTATTGGCGTCCTAGACAGGATCCCCAAAAATCTTAAGTTGTCTGTTTCTAGATAACAACAGGAATATGAAAAATATTTGCTTTGCACAGTGGAATGGCTTTCATAACAGTTCATTCTTTTGTAGCTGCATGTGAAGGATAGGGATTTCAAATTTTACACTGACATTTAAAACTAATTCAACTTTGCTTTGTATCCATTTCCAAAACACTTGGAAGTGGAACCATTTATTATTGTTATTTATTACAGCCAAGATTTTAAAAAAATGAGCCTAAACTTGACTGGAAGAGATGCTGGTGAGTAGCTCTGATTATGAAAAAAAGGTTACTTTTTCCAGTGTGTAACCATGGATTCAGAAGCCTAACATAGGTCAGGGCTTGACAAAATTGGTTCCCAGCCAGACGCCAGCAGTTTTATTTTTGATCGCCAGAGTGTGTTGCTCTGCAGCATTTCTACAGCAGAGCTAGGAGCCAGGCTATATACCGTGGTCACCATGGCAACCTGGCACCCCGGGTTTTGTCAAGCCCTTTGTTAGGCTCATGATTTTAAGAATCTTGACCTAGAAATTTAGCCTTTTTCTATACCATATTGTTTGGTACCCGATCCTGATTGTTAGAAAAACGTGTGTCATTTGTAAGCATTCACCAAAAACTTGGGTTAATCATTTACGCACTATAGATTGTTTGCTAACTATTTGATAATCAGTCGTTGTGAGGTGTGTCTACCAGAATTCAAATAGTATTGTTTCTGCTCCATAACTGCAGTTATGAACTTTATAAAACAGGAGAGTAATCTGCTTTTGTTATGAATTTACAGATGAACGAACCATTCATGTTAGAATATGTGAAACTTTCAGGATCCATAACCATATTTACAGCTGGCCCACTCTTATCTAAATATTCATGAATAAATACTATTATGACTAAACTCAGTATCTGTCACAAAAATATTCATAATCTGACTATTGAAAAATTATTTCAGGATTTTGCATTTCCAATTTGCATGTCAGCCTAAATAGAATTGCTCTGCTTTCTGCTTCTGTAGCCCAACATCACTACTGAACTACCCACTAACACAAAGGGGAGATGTAGTCATTTCTTGATGCACATATTTAACTTCCATAACACTACCCAGGTATAATGAGATGCGACTACATGTAAAAAACATAGCACTTTCAAATGCCTTCTAAATTCAACTGAAGTGGAGAAACTAAACTGATGCACTGTTTCTTCTAGAATTTATTTGGTTTACAAGAACATGAAACTTGTCTTTCCTGCTTAAAAAGAAAACACAATTTTTCCAATGTATTAAACAAGTTTCAACATTTCAAAGTACTGTTCAGATATTTAGACCAAAATGGACAATTTGGTTTAACAGGAGAAATAACTTTGCAATTTCTTATGTATGTGGGAGAATTCATTCAAGGAATGAATCAGGCAAAAACAGCAGCAAAACCTGCAGTTAGTTGCCAGATCTTTCTACATCTGGCAAAGGCTTTGCTTCCTACAATAACATTTTCATCATTTCCAAAGCTCCAGATTTAAGAGCACCTTGTAAACAAATACAATAGGCTAACAGCAAGAAACAGAGCAGCCTTCCTATTACTGAGCCCTCTAAAGTCATACAGTCCAAATCCAACAGCACACATGGCTCAACTGTAGAAGATTCTGCAATGGCAACAATTACCACTGTGTGAAGTGAGACACAAAATTCAGCAGAAGCAAATGACTATAGAATACAGAGAACTCAGCACCAGAAACATTTTTGAGTGAAATAGTCAAATATTCCTTAGATATTTATAGTCATAAAGACAGCTCCAGTAGGCACATTAACTGGGAAAATATTAGAAGAGTCATCAAATACCATGCTTCAGTGAAGGAGCTAGTCTTCAACAGGTTTGAGAAAACAATTCTTCGCATAGGAAAACTCTAGAAATCAAGCATAAGGGGATGAGAGGAAAGGGGGTATGCTTTTCTCTGGCACATCTAGCATTTTCGTTAGGGACAGTACACTGGACGTGCCATGCAACTGACGCGCTGTAGAGATGGGACCAAATAATTCCTGATGTGAACCCTTTGCCCTTACCATGGACACTGACAAAGTATGGATCCAGATTCCTATATTCCAGTAGGCTCCTATTACTAAAATAAGTCAAATTACAAATCTGATCCAGACATACGTGAATTCTGAGAAAGTTCATATAAGCACAGAAATACAAAAAACATACTTCAAAGTATGTTAAACTCTCCAGACTTCTGAAAGAACTCTGAGGTTTTACTGTATGATCTTTTGAATACAAGTCACATAAAACTAGTTCAAAGGACTCAAAAATCATTAAACTTACCAAAGTTAAGCCTCATCAAAGGAGAAAGAATGGAAGCCCAGTTCACAGGAGGATACTGGTAGCTTTTTCCAGCTAAGGCAATAGGTGCCAAAGCTACTTTCATCAAGCGAGGGGGAATGGATTCAGGCCCTGCAACAGAATAAACTGTCACTTGAATTTCATGATGAGCAAACTAGTAAAATAGCAAAACCAAGGAACAAAGCATAAAACACATGAATTTACCTTATTATATACTGGACTGCAAAACAATTTGTAATGAAAGACAAAGACATTATAAAAGCACCTAAAAATATCCTCCTTTGTTTTTGCTAAAAATATGCTGCCACTTATGTTATGTACAACTGGTCAAATACGATGAAAACTTTTTGGAATTCAGTTGTTGGCTTATACAAGGAAGAGTCTGCCAAAGAACGATTCTTCTGCCACTGCTCAAAGACAGCTATTCTAAAATAAAATTAATAAAAAATAAATTAAATTTAAAATAAACTGTATTTTTACAGCAACTCCATCTGAGACCCTCAAAGCACTTTACACATATTAATGAATTAAGCTTTGTACTGCATCTGTGAGGTGGGTCAATATTATCCTCATGGTACAGACATGAAAACTGAAACAAAAGGATTGAATGATTTACCCATATTCACACAGGAAATCAGCACCAGAAATGGGAACATAAGAAAGCTTTCTGACACCAGCTACCTAGTTCCATCCAACAGGCACCTACAACCCAAATTCTAGTCCTAAATTTTGTTTCTGTCCATGTCCAACTCCAAGACTTTGTCTTCAGTGCAAAGGCGATATGTGGTTTTTTGGTTTGGTGTTTTTTTTATTTTTTGGTTTTGGGGATGCAGCTGTTCTTAACATCAACATAATTAACTAAATGTAACATCCAATGTAAAGGCACGAACAGCTGAGGTAAACCCAGGGTAGGGTGACACGGATTGTCTCAACTAGTTACACTGTGGTAAAAAACCATGTACGCCTTATCTCCACTCTCATTTTCCATATGAATTTAACAAGGTTCCAACATGGTTTATGGTAAAACATTCTTCACTAAAATCTTTATTTTTAATATGATTAGTGACTTTTTATATAGTTTATGACAGGTAAAAACACATCAGCATCACATTTTACAGTAGCAGCAGCAGCACTTTTTCATATCATTGTGGAGTTTACTCTGTCTCACCCTTCTTTCCTCCTTCAATGGCAAAGTCAATAGCTGCCCTGATAAAGCTGTTCTCAGGCAAGTAGCTGAAGTCTGGAGGAACTGTGAAGATTTAAAAAAAATACAAAATAAGCCAGCAACCTGGCAGGACAAATACCTTCTTACTACCCCTATAAATTCAAAGGCAAAACTGAGGTATTTATGAACTAATCCTTGATCTACACTCTCTGGCAGTGACTACTTCTATTAGGGAAAAAAAAAAAAACAAGGAGTCATGTGGCACTTTAAGACTAACAGATTTATTTTTTGCATGAGCTCTCGTGGGAGAAAATCCCACTTTGTCAGATGCTTCGAAGATGGGTGAACTTACAGAATGGAATGAAAATAAATGCAAGGGGGTGTAAAACATAGGAACAGGTCACACAGTAACAGCAAATCAGAGCAGTTGTTAGGTTCAAACCCTGGGAAACCTGAAGTCAAATTACCTTTTGTAATGGGAAATGAACCCATAGTCTCGATTAAGTCCTGCTTTCACAGAATTTAGCTTGCATATTAATTCGAGTTCAGCTGTTTCTCTTTGAAGTCTTGATGTCCCAGCCACATCTCTGATGATGGTTGTTAACAAATCATTTACTGAGTGATTAGAAAGATGGAAGTGCTCAACAACTGGTTTCTTTGTTTTGTGATTTCTGATATCAGCTCTGTGTTCATTTCTTCTTTTGCGCAGCGATCGTCCTGTTTTGTCCAATGTATAAATTTCATTCCATTCTGTAAGTTCACCCATCTTTGAAGCATCTGACGAAGTGGGATTTTCTCCCACGAAAGCTCACGCAAAAAAATAAATCTGTTAGTCTTCAAGTGCCACATGACTCCTTGGGTTTTTTTTGCTGGACAAGACTAACACGGCTACTTCTATTAGACCACAAGATTGACGCAGATGTTATCGCTAGCTTCACCCCATCTCTCTTTCCATGTGAATTTAGTGTTGATGAAAAGTTACTAAACTTCCAGCTATGAAGAACAGATTCATTTTTTTTGTCCACTAAAAAGCTATTTGTCCACTAAAAAGCTATTGTGGTGAAAGCACCCACACCCCAGGTTACTGCTTCAACCTTAAGCTGTAAGGATAACTGGTGAAGGTAACAGCAGTTTACATTCCATTCTCATTAAGTCCCTGGCCTCTCTGCTGAGATTTCTACCAAGTGGACTGAGGGTTGTTTTTGTGGTGAGATCATGGGTCTGTTCTTGATGTTACTGATTTGTTCAGTTAGGATCAGATTTAAGCTAGTAGCTTGTACTTAGTTAGCGCCTTCTGCTGAATTATGTATCAGTCATCTTGATCCTCCATCACTACCTGATGGCTAACTGTAGAGTGTAGTTTGTCACTCCACAGACCTAACTGAAATTCACTCATGCTGAGGGCCTGTCAGGTGTTTATGTATCATTTAATCCCACTTAAGCTCTCTTTTGCAGGCTTAAGTGGGATTTCAGTGGTGCACAGCCCTCATGCTGACTCTGCACAGAAGTGAATTTCATCCTTTGTGAAAAGCTGTTATGGACTGGTTTTGAAGAGATTAATTGTGTGTTTCAGGTAATCAGAGAACAGCTCACCTATAGGAAAACAGTTAAAAATTAAACTTATTTATTTTCCTTTCTTTGTGTAGGCTGGTTTTTAAACTTTTAAAACATTGAAGGGGAAAAAGATGCTTTTAGTGCCAAAGGCCGTCTTTTCATCTTACATGAGCATGGTGTTTAAGTGTAAGGGAACCATAAGCCTGTCATGTATTCTCAATTAGCAACAAAAGCATCTTACCAGATGTTCTGTTCTGGGTCGAGGTCACACTGGATTGATGAAGGTGTCCTAAAAGCCAGGCTGCATTTGTCTGAAGACCAATCACTCCGGAAAAACTGACTATCTGTGAGGACAATAATTAGACAAACTTGTGAGCTAGTCTCATTAATGAAGGTCGCTCCATTCTGGGCTACAACAGCAAGCTGAATGCAAACAGTGCTTGGTATATATAAAGATCTCCATCCTTCACACAAGATACTTTAGTACAGTGTACATCACACATTGTAGGAGACAGACATGATGTTCTCACCTGTGTCAGGGTTCTGATGATTTCATTAAGTTTATTTTGAAACTGCGAAGACTGGATAGCCTCAGATTTCAGCTGCCAAGAAAAAGAAAAAGCTAGGTGAACACCTGAAGGAAAAGCAAAACAATGAAATGCTTAATTGGTGGTGGAAGACCAGCTTTAACTCTCATACCCAACAAATACTCTTGAAAGCAACCTAAGGCCAAAAAAAAATTTTTGGAAGATATTATTCTGATAAAGGAAACACTATTTTTGTATAATTAATTCAAAATAGTGTGGCAAAATGAACATTTTCCTGTTAAATAAGCCTAGTTATATAATTATAATATGTATTAATCACTATTTCCCCCCAAAAAACTATTCTGGTGTCCCAGGTGCTCACAAAGATGTTATCCCATTCTGTTATCCAGCCCAGAACATTTAGTTTTGCTTTTAAAGAGAACACAGGTATCATGTGCTTGTATCTTTTTACCTGTATCATGGATGCTTCAGAGCCCACCAATGCTACCAGTCCATTGACAGCAGCCAGACGCTGCATTGTGGGAGACCCCTATAAATCAAAGCAAAAGCAACATGTGACAAATGGGTAGAAGGTGCAGAACACTGAACAGGAAAGCTATTTTCCTCTAGGAAAAGACTTTCATTTTAATTCTTAACTATTCAGACATATCCCTCACCCAATAAACTCTCAGGCTGGTTTGTAAGTGCTGGACCCAATTATGGGGGACCCAACCCCTTGAAATAAATAGCATTTCAGGGACTTGTTCCTTTTCTCAGTCCCAAATAGTATACTTCTCATTGATGTTATCACCACCACTGTAGTTTCCACACTAACATCTTTACGGTGCATCACCCATAAGAACATGTGAAGATGGTCATTATACAGATTGTCAAAATTTTGCGCTGCTGTTATTAATATTTACTCTGAAATCTCATGTTAGAGAATTCATTTAGCGTCTGCTTCTAAAATTACATTTCATATGTAATTTTTTGGTACAATAGCATAAATCATTACTACGGAATTGTAAGCATAATAAATGAATACATTTCACTCAATTCTCTATTCAGTTACAATGACAGTGATTAATGTTGCCTGCAGCAGGCCTCGAATTGTTCATCTCCACCTATTACACTAAATGCAATCTAAGCATCACAGTGTAGCTTCTGTATTCTCCAAGCATGCAAATGACAATTACAGGCTGATAAAAGCAGAGCTGGAGCCATTTATTACTTAATGAAATATGCACTTAACAGGGTAAATTTACAGTGAACAGCTAACCACAATAATCCCATTCTGCCAGTCTAATTTTTGTAAATTATCACCTTACTTCATAAGCTGTATCAATGTCATTGTCACTACTCATGGATTAGGATGCTACATACAATGTAAGTAAAGAAGGTTCTCATAGATCAACTGGAATATTTTTGGTAGAGAGCTATGTTACACTACCACATTCCTTATAAAACATAAAAATATAATTTTTTCCTTTAACAGGCTGCAGAGATTCTTGGTTCTAAGTTCTAAAGGGGTAGCCATTTTAGTCTAGTTCAGTAAAACAAATAAGGAGTCCGGTAGCACTTAAAGACTAACAAATTTATCTATTGCATTAGCTTTTGTGGGAGTAAATTCCACTTCATCTAAATGTGAATCTAATCACCTGCTCAAACAAGTCAAACTCTTAACTATTTTGTTCTCCTTAATGAACTACATTAATTAATGAATATTATTTCTAAAGGACTGACAAACAGCTTCTCTACCTCTGCAAGCACAATTTTCATCCAGGTGGGAAGCAACCTGTTACTCAAGTCTTCTGCTTTCCCGTGTCCACAGACAGACAAACCATGAATTATGCTACCCAGCGCCAAAGCAAAACCGGATGTCTGCAGGAAACAAAGATGTCAAAGCCACAGATTACAAAACAGCTTTCACAAAAGTACATGCATTACTTTTTCAGTAGGAAACCACCTCACATTTTCCTGTTGCAGTGCTTCCCAGGGACATGTTCAACAACATAAGCTATATTATCATTCAGAATAACAGGTGTTTTTAAAATGAAAAGTTGACTGAAACAAAAGACAAAGCTACTGGTACCAATTTCAGGAAATTCAATTTTACAAAGCATTCCATTGTAAGATATTGAGCCCTGTCATACTGTAGTGTATTGCTTTGGAGTGCACCTATGTATACATATGAGGGGAAAATGTTGCTTTCTTATGACTGGCTTGCAAAAAGGATGAAGAAGCAGCCACTGCTACTATCACCAGTCTGTGGACTTCTTTAGGTCAAGTAGCAGATACCTTTTATTTCGAAAGCTGAAGAACAAGTGCTGTAGTTCAGAGGGAGATTTAAACCACCATCAGTAAAAGCTTAAGCACCTGCTGAGCTTGAAAACACATGCATAATTCCACTGAAATCGATAGACACATACTTAAAGTTAAGCATGTTCATAAATTTTTGTTGGATGTTGACCTTCAGGGGAACTGTACATTATCTGAGATATAGATATATGTAACCATACCAGGCAACATCAAGATTTTCCTTCGCTTAACCTGCTGATGAGATGGGAGCTAGTAGCATGCAAATAAGTTAATAATGCAACTATTAGGACAACAGCAGTAGGAGACACTCGGCATAATCATAGTGGATTCTCATTACAGGTTTCTACACCTTGATTTTGTATGACACTGTCTGTGCTTGAGGGCAAGGGATTTTCAAACTTCTTCACTGTGGATCATATTTTAATACATCATTGTCTCCCAGACCTAGCTGCCCTCCAAAGTCTACAATTGCACACCGTCTTTGTGGCAACTGTTACAACTAATTACATGAAACAGTGCTATTAGGAAAAAATTTAATGTACATTTAGACAAGTTCCATGTTAATGTAGTTCAGCAAAACAAACAGAGTTCTGTGATACTTTTAAAGACTAACATTTATTTATCACATGTGTTTTCATGCGAGAAAATTCTACTTTGCCAAATTTTGTGGGATTTTCTCCAATGAAAGCTTATGTGATAAATAAATCTGTTAGTCTTTAAAAGTGCCACAGGACTCTTGGCTTGTTCTAATGTATATTTAGATGCTTTAATGTGATGTAGCAGCTGGAAATGAGAAACTCCCGTGATGTGACCAGTCAGCTGTCTGGAGACCACCACCAAGTGCCCCAGGGACCAATGACTACAGTTCAGGACCCTCTGTTTTAGCAAACGGTTTTCTGATGTAAAGAAAAATGGTTCGAAAAGTAAATGTGGACCTGACTTTCCCATTTCCAAATAAATTTACTAGGCTGCAAAAGTTGTTTTGACTGTGAACAATCCTGTGACAGCACTTGCCATGGGTAGATATTCAACAGAAGAGGAGGGAGAAGTAATGCTGAAACAAGGCTGTTGGAGCTAAGTGTGAAATGGTGACAGAAGGGCAGTTAAGGAATGCTGATGTAACAATAGGATGCTACTTTGGTCATTCATGAGATGGAGATCCAAGGACAGTGACTGCGGAAAGGGACACGCTGCCAGAAGTTGTGGTTGAGACACTGAACCTGAAGCTGTTACAGCTGTGTTGTGATATGCTGTATGGAGTCTACAGAATGAGTAGAAATTCAGTTATCTATAATTCAAGAGAACACTGAGAAAGTGCATTTCTCCAGGAAGAGAAGATCTCAAGAACACAACTAGATAGAAGATATTAACTGGGAGGTTCGAGATCCTTAGACACCCAGAGATCAAAGTGTTAGTTTTTTCCTTAAACATGGTTAGCATACAAAAATTCAGTTTTTGTCTCACCATTTGTTAATGAACAATCACATAGTTACAGGGAATGTACAAATTGAAAAAAATTGCCTCATTGTACCATTCTCAAATCACATTATTTCAAACAAATATCCAAGAAGGATCAAGTAGTTGACACCTTATGTTAACATGGATATGTTATTAAAGATATTTAGGAAAAGACAAAAAAAAGTATAAAAAAGCGGTCCATGACCTGCTGATTGTTTTCTGCTAATGTCCGCAACTTGTTCATGATCTCTTCAGCCTCTACTGCCTCTATGATTTTCGTGCTAAAAGCAGAGACACATGAACAGGCAATGGAGTAAGCAAGAATCTGAATAAAAGGTAAGAGAGAAAACACAGATTAAACAAATAAAAAACCAAAAACCAGACACACTAGCATTTCCCAGAGTGGCAACACAAAGCAAACAAATTTTATTGAATGCTGTAGATATACACCAAGGCATTTGATTCCCAAACCCCACATCAGATCATGAGTAACACCATCCCAAATGTATTCAAGAATGCTTAATTCTAGCAAACAAGAGAAAAAAAATGTGGATACAGTTATTCAGATTAGGAATAAGTTCACAGCAAAATAACCAGAATACCACAATCCTTCCATGTGGTTTTTCAATGCTACTACATCCATACATGTTAGGGTTGTGATGACACTCAAATTTACAACATCTGGCCTTTAACAAATGAGCAAACAAACATTAAAAGTACACTAGTGACTGACTGATATTCCAAATCTAAAGATAACTCATGTTGAGGGCTATACATATGCCTTCAACACAAACTTCTGTGCCCAGAAACAAATGTTGCTGAACTCCTTTATCTAAACCAGAGTAATAAACCGTAATTGCTGGCTTAACGTTGGACTCCTTCACTTTTGTATATTGTATTCAATTCAGAGTTAACGCAAGGCTTGCATATATTGGTCTTTTGGAGACAGTGTTGGGATATTTTAAGATAACCCTAAATTCTTCATTGTAGTGAACAGAAACTTTACACTTGATTAGAAGAGATAGGTTTATAAGGATAATTTTACATTCTAAATGTCCAGAAAAAATTTACAAAGCAAAGCACTTAATACTGACAGTATAGTGCCTGTTTAGGCCAAACCAGCAGCCATTATGTACTCAGCAATAGGGTTCACACAGCTCTTCAATACTAGAAACTGCTGATAAAGGATATCTGGCCAGAACATAGTGGTGTTCTCACACTCTTGCTAGAAAGTACTATAAAGGTGTTTACTTTTCTCTTGACAACCATAAAGTAGGTTAACAAGACTTTGGTTTAGTATCTCAGCCAAATGTTGGATAATGATATATACTGGGGATGTTATACATGCCATATAAACGAACTCATTATAACTGTAAAAGTATCTGCTAGGCAGTACAGGATGCTGATGGCTTACATATTTAAAAACATGCGATTTTGTTCTAGCACACTTATGGTAAAGACGACTTTGACAATCTTAAACCCTATTTCCAGCTGTTTTTAATTTCCTAGAAACATTAATCCTCTGGGTTGATATTTTCAGGCTTAAATCCAAAAATGCATGCTTAAAAATATTTTTGGTTAATTATTGTTTGATTTTCCACATACAGAGTCACATTTTTACTGCATGAAATCAGGAGATCACACACTGAAAGAAAATAATTTTGCAGTCATACCACAGTGTATTATGATCCCATCAGATCTTACATGCAGCAAGGTTGGGCCAGGTCAGTACTTGGATCACAGATTGCCAAAGAAAATAGTAGCGCAACAGCATATGAAAATGATGAATTAGGGATTAATCTTGTGTGATGTAGGTAGAAAATGCTGAACATATTGGACAAAAGTAAGACAGGGAGTACAGAAACCAGGGGCACTGCTAGTGCTAGGCACATGGGGCTCGTGCCCCGAGTCTCCCGGAGACTGGAGACCTGGCCACCACTGGCCCAACACAGCCTCCCTCTGGGGCTTAGGGATCCAGCGCTTGGTTGCCGCCAGCCTGCCCAGGGCCGTCCCTTGGGGCAGGGTGGGGACCAGGGCCAATCAGCCTATGTGGGCCGCCCCCCTAGCCAGTGCGCCCCAAGGACAGGATGGGGCAGGCCAGGGTGGGCTGGCGTGTGGCCAGGGCCCTGCAGAGCTCTGGCTACACGCCTGCCCCGCCCCACCCAAATCCCAGGACCAGAACGCCACTGCGGAGCCCAGCAAACAGTGGGGGCGGGGGTGATAGTCCCACCCCCGGCGTGGCCTCAAACCTATTTTGGGGGCAGCAACGCCCCTGACAGAAATCTTCCCAAAAAATACAAATAGTAAGCTATGGTTCAACCACTTTTGGTCATTAAAGATTTTATGGCATTTTTGTAAGTGTGGTAATGTCCCAGTTTTCTAGCCAAACTGTAACTGTTGTAATTACTGTACGTATCTCCTTCCTAAATTCCCTATTCAGTTTCAAATTGAAAGGTGGTATCTTATCCCAAAGTACTTGAGATACTTCTTATACCAATTATTTGTATGTTAAAAAGCTGGTGCATTTCACCCCAGCAGTTGCTGCACCGAGATCTGTGTGAAGTTTGTACATCAGTTAAGGTTCAGTAGAACACTTTAGAAACTATGGGGATGAAAAAATATTTTATAGTTCTATAAACTATATCACTTTGTACATGATCCAAGAACTATAAAAGGCTAATCCACAATGTATACTGACTGCCAGCAAAAACTGAACTGCATAAAATTATACCTTTATTTAAAGAGAGAGACAGACAGAGAAGCAAAAAAACCAAGAAATCGGTACTGATATTTTATAAATCCCTTGGGGAAAAAACAGAGGATTATATTACAACTATTCAGACTGCATTGGGCTTAAATGTGACAAGTACGATGTTTATTATATATATGCACATACGGTCAGGTGCTTTTACCCAGTTTTGTCAGCCTTGCAAGTCACGTTGTATCTCAGTTTGAATTGTAAACTCTTTGGGACACAGACAACATTTCATTTGCTTGTAAGTGTCATCCACATTATGCTACTGTTTAAATAATGTGAAGTTTAAACCTCATTCATCTGAATTTTAAAACATTTCAAACCCATGTTATAATGGGAGATGCTGACAACCCCATAACCACAGTAACACTCCTTAGTGCTAAATCATAAGAGCAAAGAAAAGGAACTTTCAAAGAAAGAAAAGCAGGTACCACTTCAAAGGAAGGGTTACTATTTGTTTATCAGTAACTTGCTTTCTGGAAGACTACACCTTGCAACAAAGACTCTGCCTAAGAAGGGGAAAGGTTTCTATGTAAAAATAATTTTATGAGTTATTTCCTAGTGCCTGTGCTTTATTAAATAATCTTTGTTTGATAAATACAAAGCTAGAGTGTTATGATCAAAGAAAAACTAGGAGTCAAAGATTCATGTATAAAGGAAATGTACCTTGTGTACACAACTGCATATCATTGGTCTGACAGTTATAGTACATATAACTCTGTTTTCAGTAAAAACGGTGGGTTACCAATGTAATCATCCTTCTTCTAGCTGGGCTGCTCACTTACGTTCAGTTACAGATGTCAGTGAGCCGTAGTGCACGGTAGCTCAAAAAGTCTTTTATGCCTAGCCTGTCAGGTCAGGGACAGCGACCAACACCCCCTGCGTGCTGCAACCATGGCTATATATATTATATATGAACTCTATCCTCTGGGTTGGGGAGAGTTTCAACTTTTCTCAATTTGTGCAAAGTCCTAGGTATCTGCACAGCCGTTCCATTACTCTAATTCTGTGTTTCACTTGTAGTTTTGACAATACCAAGAGACACTCCGGCCCCGACCCTCGGGGTGGGGTTGTCAGAGACGATGCTAGGCAGCGCTGTGACAGTGCTGAGTCAGATGCCAATCACAGCTTTTTATTCTGAGCTGCAGAGTGGCACTGGGCAGGTTCCAGTGCCAAATTTTCACGCAGTGCCAGCAAGTCCTTCAGCACGTGAGATGTGTCAGGCACTGGTTGTGAGGCTCATTCCTGGGCAAGGGCGCGCAGCCTTTGCTCCCTGTCCTTGCAAGTCCTTCACTTGAAGAACCTGCATATGGAGCAGCTATTGGCCAGGTGTGACTCACCAAGGCAGAGGAGGCATTTCTCATGCGCATCATTGATGGGAAATGGATTACAGCAGGTCAGACAAGGCTTGAATCCCACATTGCTATCGGAAGGAGGACAGCTCCAACAAGCACTTGCCTAAGCAAGTATGGGCTGTTCCAGTACCGTTGCTGAGGGTGGAAAGAAGGAACTCAGAGGGTGAAGGTGAGGGTCAGGGTCACATATACAGCTGCAGTTGCTCCATGGAGGGGGCATTGGCCACTGTCCTGACCTGACAGGCTAGGGCTAAAACACCTTCCTAGCTACCATGTGCTGCGGCATGTAGACACCTGTAACTGAATGATGTGAGCAGCGCTTGAAGAAGAATTGATGTTACAGGTGAGAATGAAGCAAAACTTGAGGTAGGATAGAAAGTTATAATAAAAACCTACCTCCTGGAAAGTTCTGCTTTGCTCTTCACTGTCATCCAGGTAGTTACTGAGTTTTCTCAGAGAAGCAGAGACATGAACTTGCGATTCTATTTGGCTGTTGTGACTCATAAGTGAAAGAACAAGTCCCACACCCAAGATACATCCAGTGCTTAAAGGGAAGACAAAACATAAAATGGGGAGGAAGAGTTAAGGAAGTCTATGCTCCTTTTGGTTCTATTTTTCAATACTATGAAAGATACAGAGTAATTTGAACCTATATAGCATTTCAATTACATGAATATTACTAATCTGGCTGAGTCCTAGTCTCCTTAAACAGCAGCACCTGCATGCTGTGCACACACCTATTGTCTCTAGACACAAAGCCCTCCCCACCCCTATGCATATAATATACTGTGCTGATGCCTTTAGTAATATCAACTGTTACATTGAAAAGTAAGCGTAGTGTGCAACAAGGATGGCAGAAGTTCTCATGACTGCTGCTGAAACTTGGAATATCCTGTTAAAAATAATGGTGTGGGCTACTGTACTCAGGCTAAATAAAAATAACTTCAAGACACACTTTTGCCTTATCTTTATATATTTAACTATTTCCAGGGCTGGAGATATTTTTCCCCAGTCTCTATCAATCCCTCAGAGGACAACTGTTATAAATGTCAGCAAGATATCTCTGGGATATATAGACTAATGAACAACCAACAAAGTAAACACAATTATCAAAAGTTTATATATAAACTATGTTATTATTCATAAAATACAAATAATTTACAGCCCAAGTTTAGCTAAAAAAAATTGTTTATAAGTTAGATTTCCAAACACAATTTCCATTGTAATGATGCTTTTAAAAAAACAATTTACATTTCATAGGGTAGTTAAGAGAAATGAAGTTTTGTGAGGAAAAAAATTTACTAGTGAGCATTCTCATGTCAATCTTTCTAAGTCATGTCAATACTATTATTAAAAACATATTAGGGTCCGTATAACAGCATGCTCTACGTAATCTTACTGCAGTATCTGATATAATGGCTGTAAAGCTATTTGCTCTCCTCAGTGGAATAATTCAACAATGTACAGTACTATAGAGTATACTGCATCACAAAGTGCCTCACAAATAATAAGTAGGGCAAATAGAAATGAAAAGGACCAAAACTGTACATAAGGGCTAAATCCTCATACCACAGAGTTAGCAGGAATTTTTGCCATTGACTGCATTTGATCAGTGATGTATGAGAAGTCTTAATGAGACAGCTGTGTTGAAAATGCTGGAAACTTCACTTTGTGCTGCTTATTTGATCACATTAAACACTTTGCGGAGGCAAATCCATGTACTATCCACAGATGTTACATGATTACTGGAATGGAATCTATTTAAAGCCTTGAAAGTTTCATATTTCTCAGCCTCATTACTATGCATACATTGAACACATAAGAATTAACTTTCATTTTCTGCTCCCAATCAAACTTTTTTGCATATCACGTTTGCTCTTCAAGAAGTTGTAAACTAGTTCAACTATGCTGTGTATCAATATAGTGACCAAATTTAAAGGCTCTATTAAAAATATACCCTACGTAAGTAAAACGTACATTTGGTAAGCCATAAGTCCTACCACTTCTTTGTGACTTATCTCAGTATCCTTCAAAATCTGGACCACACAAACCATATAGAGATCAGGATCAACCCCTTTTTAATACTCAATTGATTTTCATTTGTTGAAATGAGAAAAAAATTCCCAAGTCAGTAATTTATTTAAAAAGGACCGGATGTAGTACAATAAATCCACTATTTCCATATTGGACTGTAACAATTAGATGAAACTGGACGTTCTCTTTGGATTAGTTTTTTCACCTCATTTTCTTTGTGATCCTTGCAGACTTGGATTTGTTTAGAGAGAATGTATTCACTATAAACAAGAGATTAACAACAGAAAAAGTATTATAATTATATAAATTCATTGTGAACCTCATGTGTGTCAATAATGTTTAGAAAGAACTATTCATAAATTTTATGTAATTCTATAACCAAGAAGCCTAACAGCTTTGTTGGTGAGTTAAAATAAGAAAGTCCCCTATTTTAAATATATTTACACATGCATATATACTCAAAGGTAATGCATATAAATATAAGTTTCTAAACAATATTTACTTAATTTTCGATCTTAGGGTTTTATATCAGCACCCATCACTGCAGCATCCCAGCACTTTCCATATAAAATTGATAGCTATAACAAAGTCTCTCGCAGATTGCTTGGAGTCTCAGATACATGTCTTTTTTGGGGATAAAGTTTTTGGCGTTCTAAAATTTTATGAGAGTTTTACCCCTTAAGGTTGATTTATTTCAGGGCTGGCTCTTTTGTATGCTTGGTTGGTTGCTGAAGGGTTTTTAAGTAAGAAAGTATGTTAATTCAGTGTCATTTGTATGGAGGCCTTTTGTTGGTTTAAATGAAGAGATGTTTTATAATATTCATGTAATCATGTTGACTGTTATATTTACTGCTTATTTTAAATAGCTCCATACCTTTGATTTCCCCCTTAAAAAGAGAAAAGAATTAATAGTCTAACCAAAAATGCAAGAGAATTATCCTAATTAATAACTAACAATAGTAACAACTGAGCAATGACACCACTAGTGATCAACAATATTATCAGTATGTGTAGTATACACTGCACTGAATTTTATTTTTATTGAAGAGACAAGGCAAAAATCTGTAATGCCCTTTAACATATGGGATGTCTCACTGCATCTCCTAAATGGTCAACGTGTTACGTTAGAAAGCACTACTGAACCACTAGTTTGCAAAATATTTATACAAACAAAACCAGAAGTGGGATTTTCTCCCACAAAAGCTCATGCAATAAATAAATGTATTAGTCTTTAAAAGTGCCACACAGATGCTTGCTTTTTTCAGAGAAAAAAATGGTAGTAAGAGATGTCTCTTCCACTAGGTGGCAGTATAACATAAGACACACTGTTTACAGCCACATGGCAGCTCAGCCAGAGATCTCTTAATAAAAGCTACACATCTTCTAAATCAGCCCAGCAAGTTTAACTTGCTCTCAGTAACTTCCAAAAGCAGGTCTCCCAGAAACAAACTATAAACAGCTTTATTCTAGCAATATTAGAGAAAACAAACTTTGGACCCTATACAACAGAACCTTACTATAAAATAATTCTTATTTACAACACACATTATTTGCACAGTTTGTAACATATATCTGAGGGAACAGAATACTAAAATATTATCAGACAATCACAGGGTGACCAGATGTCCTGATTTTAAAGGAACAATCCCGTTTTTTCAGGGCTCTGTTGATTTTTCACTCTTGCTATCTGGTCACCCTAAACAACCTACAGCAGGTGAAGCCCAAGTGAAGTAAACATACGACCAACATCACATAAGCAAGAGTTTTTATGGTACAAGAGATAGACTAATGGGGCCCCTTATGAAAAATAACTACTGTTTTATCAGGAGAGTAGCCAGCAACTAAAAGCTAAAAGTACTTCTTTGCTCAGTTTCGAGTTAAGGATTCACACTATATATAGATTTTATAACTATCTTTAAAATTTTTCACTAGGGGCTTTATATTTATGTCAAACGGGGCGGGGACTTGGCTTTAATCTTTCCTCTCCACTCCTCCACTGTTTTGTGTTCTGCCTGCCTCTTGCTGGCTAAGGCCGGGGGGGGGGGGGGAGGAGGGAGTTGGGAAGGATGTCTATTTTGGCTGTTACTGTGAAGCTTTTATCTCAAGCAACAGTGGGTACAACATGATGCAGCTGATACAGCTCTCTGTGTGCCATGTGTTTTATTTTATGCCAGCCAAGGGCAGAGAAACTCAAATCAGAATCCAGACTAAGCTTTCCAAGTTCATAGCCCAATGAAATGCTGCTGTAACCCCTCCTGGGCTTCTCAAGAGGTACAAAGCAGGAGAGGAAGAAAAGAAACTGCTGCTCTGCTGATTTTGGTAGCAGAAGAATCACCGTAAGTGGACACCATTACAAAGTTACGGTCTATTCACAGCGATACCTGAGATATTGCAGATATTTTCTGTTCTAGGAACAAAGAAATAACTACTATAGCTGAGGTGTCATTCTGTGGTACATGTTGACTGTTTAATGACAACTAATGTATAGCAAAGAATTCAGTGCACAGATTCTTCTGAGCTTGCCTATGTTGGCTACTGTGTAATGTATTTAAAAAGTGTCTTGCCCTCCTGATGTATTGCTTCACTCTTCAGGACACCTGCAGCATAATTCCAGTGAGCAAAATGACATACATTTGCCTCCCTACATATTCTTCATGCCATCTACAGCTGTCGATGTAACAGACTGGGTCTCAGAGACAAAGGAGCCACATGAGACAGCTGCTCCTATGGCTCAGACTGTATTGTGCGCATATGCACATTCCGGTAACACAAACATGGAGTCCCGTGACACTTTTAAAGACTAAAAAAATTACTTATCACATGAGCTTTCATGGGACAAAATCCCACTTCAACAAAGCATCTCTTTTGCTGAACTAGACTAACACAGCTACCCCTTTGGAACTTGTCAACATTCCAGTAACAGACTCCAAAGCAGCAGCAGCAGCAACTAGACTCCACTGAACATATTGGTAGCTACAGAAGAGTACTGAGAGGCACCATCAAAAGTTTTTTTCATTAATGAACATGTGCAGGTATGGTGAGCAACAAAACTCCACCTCACATTGTTGCCACTGCCTGCTGCCCTATTTTCTAATGAACAATGTAATTGAATCACTAATCCTATTCGCTACTACTTGCCAGTGGTTTATCATGGGGTTTTTTTTTAATGCTCTCAAGCTGATCGCAGCACATCTTGAACAATCAACTAACATGCATGTTAAAATAAGCATGGCAATGGATTTAGAAGATACAGGACAAGACAAGATCTCTCACACAGCAACAGGTCTGTGGTCCTAAATTCAGCATTTGTGGGCTGGAGCCCTAATTGGCTTACATGAATGATAGCACCCATTGTATATACTGACATCAGTAAGAGAACAAACCTACTTGTACTCCAGACTTGTGTCAAAGCAACAATCTTCCAGTGCGTCCAGGGACTTCATTAGAAGTAGATTCATCTGTTGGCCAGATACATCACTACAAAAGAGAAACAAAAGAGAGAAGACACTGTTCAGATCTTCAAGCTGCTTGTGATACAGGTAAAAATAAACCTGCCATTCAACATTGTTCTTTATTTGCTAAAATAAAATATAGTGTCACACCACCTATGTGCATGAATGTTCATTTTCTGTGTTTTCACAGAAATGCACAAGCTGAAATCCACAAATCCACTTCAGTGTTCACTGTTTCTAAATGGCTTGGTGGTAGTGTGGCAGCACTCAAAGACACCTGAGACTTTTATAGAAAACACCAAAGAGAAAAACACCCCACAATACTACATGCCCCATAAATTTGGCTGCAGATGCACCTTTTATATTTTTCCTAGCCTCAAGAGGCATAATGTTCTAAAGACTTCATTTTGTGGTTCATTCTTAAAAAGTTGTCCCCTCCCCTCCATCACCAGAAATACCAATGACAAGCAAAATCCTTGGATCTTAATTGGAGAAGAGGCTTGAACATTCTGAAACTAACCCTCAAGGGATTTCTTGCTTATACAAGGTGCCTAACATCCTCTTTAAAAACAGGAATGCTTTGATGTAAATTACCTCCAAGTTCAACAAGCATACTTTCCCTAAGACCAAGTTTGGTAGCTGAGTTTAAAGAACACCTATTACAAGACAGAAACTCTGCAAAAAAGCAAAAGCTGACCTGCCTTAATATGTAAGGAATATTTTAAAATGTCCTTTTTTGCTAGTCTCTTTTTAAAAAAATAGTTCAACTATGGCTCACACGTCCCCTGATATGGTATGATGATCTAATCCTCTTTTCTCTGGAGGCTTTTCTGGCTTATCTGTAACTCGGTTGTCACTACTGACTAATTATCAAGAGGCACTGGATCCTTAAACTGGGTTGCTGTTTTTTTAAAAAGTAGGGCAGTCTTGTTCTCCCCCAGCCACATTAGTACTCAGGATAGTATAGTAATAAAAAAATCATTTTAGCCACAATAGATGCATCAGAAACCATCAGCTTGAAGGAACAGAAGTAACAGGTACACCAGCAAGACATACATCAAGTACCTGTATTTTTCTGTGTATGCATGCCAACACAAACCCAGTATGTCATGAAATGAGGGACATCCATAGCTTAAAGTGAGTGTGAGAATTTCTTGGCAACATTGAGGAATGTGGGGCAATCATCTGGAAATTCTGCTTTCAACGTTGCACAGAAATCTGTTGGGCACCTTCTACCAAGCATCCCTAAGAATGCTGTCTTTACTGCAGAGGGTAACCAACAACACTTTGAGAAGGTCCATTATACCAGATATACACAGCTCTTAGAAAAGTTGTGCATCTCATGATGCATTGCAGCCCAGATATTTGGTATCAGGTGCAAGTAACTAGACCCTATGTTGTACGTTATGTAGCATTATACAGAGAGACTATGTTCTGACAGCTGTGAGTACCATTATACAATGATATAAACATGGGTAGCTAATCCCCTTGGCATTCCTTTTGTGGCTGTATCACTTAAGCAAGTCACATGCGCATCTTAACACCTACACTGTTATGAAAACTAAAATGCATCACTCATCCTGAGAGTGTGATGCTGCATTTAAACAAGCACACTCAGTATAGTATGGCAACGACAACAGAGGAAGGGAGAAGGAGATTAATAAAGAAATAAAAAGATTTCTTAAGTAATCTTGCAAAAGACTTTGGGAATCAAATTGACTACAAAGTGTAAACACTTCATTCTGCAGAACTTAAATGCCACATTACCAGAAAGGGAGAAAGTTAGTTATTTACACACCTGCTGTACACGGTAATCCATACCTGACTTTTTCTTCACACAAACGTGAGATAAACATCCCCAAAGCAAGGCCTATGTGGAATTGAACAGCTTGAGACTCATCAGCATTTGGTTTCCCAGGTAACCTGGCAGTCAGCACACTCAGGACTTCCTCAACCTTCTCCTTGCAGGATACAATGAAAACTGGCACCAAAAGAGACAAAGCAGTGGCTGCACAGGAGCGAGCAATAGCACTAGCTGTGTTTTCACCAGAATAGGATTTCTAGGACACAAACAAAAAAGATTTTGTTCATTTTCCAATTTATGAAGGAAAAAATAATTTTCTTTACAGAGAACAACATTCAGTAGTTTAGGAATATAAAAATATACAGAAGACAGTCATAATTTCCTTTCCATTTGGGAGCAAATAGTATTTCATGGCTTTGCATCCAGCAACATTTCATTCCTTCCCACACCAACCAGTTTAATAACTGAAAACATACCTTCTAGAATGAAAATTGGAGGAGTAACTATGGAATTAAAAAGAAAGTGAGTAAGGGTGGAGGAAAAGGAATTCAGTAGATGAACTGAGCAGAAATATATTGATCTGTTTTCATATTCAGCTTTCTCTTTAAAATATTCAGCAGAGTGATCCAACTGCTGTACATGTAAATAAAAACAGATGTGTAAATAAAAACAAAAAAATGTGATTCTCTAATTAGAGAGAGCTAGGAATTTATCAAAAACAAAATATGCTTCCTTAATTGTGGGGAAACATCAAGACCAGAGCAGAGAAATGATAGCAGATACTGCAAAATTTCTGGTGCAAAAGCTTCCCAGGAGACAGATTGTTCACCACAAAGGCTTTAAAATTCCCTTCCACTTTAAAAGCTGAAATCCCTGTAACTGCCTCTGTTTACAAAGCTATGGTCTGATCTTATTCAATAGCCTACTGTATGTGCTTTAGCTTATATATAATTATGGGAAGAAAAAGAAAAATATTCAAATCAGAATGCCAGATATCCTGTAGAGCAGTGATTTCCACAAGATGCTTTGTCCTTTGAAATGTACAAGACCACGAAAAAAATTAAATATCCTATATTTTTTTCCAGAGAGAACTGCTGTGAATCGATTGCCTGGGCTCTGTCTCAATTACACAACATATCTTTAAATTTTACCAGTTTTGGAGGCAGGTGCTGTGGAAAATTTCAGCATAATAAGTCTAGTACCAAGTTCTTGGATAGCCTTGGCTCCTAGCAGTCTGGCATTATATTTGCAAGGGGTGTTAAAAATGCATTGGTTTCAGTGATCTGGTGATGACAGTGGCCAAGGATCGACATTAACTTTTTTAGATCGGTCAGACTTCAATACTGTTGACCTTGTGGATGCAGCCACCCTTCATGGGCAGTTCTTTCCTTTTGAAACAACCTCAAATCATAGGGCTGGAAGGGAGATTGTAAAGAGGATTCTTGTACAAATGCTCTTTCACCTTGAGGGATCTCTTGCACATACTGCAAGCACCATTATAGTAAGCCCTCACCCTCTTTTGTTCAGTGTATGTAAAGCCACTAGGGACAACAGTGGAAGGACTGGAGCTGCAGTTTCATCACATGGCTAATAACTCACTCTACATTCTGCCCATCTAACCCAAGCTTTGTGGCTTCTTGGCTTTCCCCACAAATTGCCCAAGAGAGACACAGACAATGACAATGTGGCTGAAGATCACCAGACACGGTTAAAGTGATACTGTAAGGTAGATGAAAACACTTAGCGTGACAGTAGAGGTGTCTTCCCCTGGGGAAGGAGTATGCTAGCTCTTTGTCAAGGCGGCTCACTGTCATCCAATGCACTTGAAGGCTCCTTCTGCAAGGTGATCTACACAGATACCTTTTTGAAGAGTACCTGGAAGGAAGTTTCATCTAACACAAAACACAACCACACTGTACTTAGCAGTAATAGCTGCAAAGCACATAAGAAACCTGCTTCCTGAAAACTACACTGGCTTCTAGTTCACCTGCAGGTGTTACTGAAGAGGCTGATAGCAATCATTAATGCCTTATGTGGTTGTGGTTCTGGTTATCAGCTTAAAATAAGATAGGATGTTTCTGCCAATGTTCTCTAGATATGAGTGGAGAGCAAGGCATCTTCAAGGAAAGGATCTTAACTACATATCTCTCCATTCTGAGTTACACAACATACAATGGGCTTCACGGGAGCCTTTCATCTGGTCCTCCAGCTGAGCCTGGCCAGAGATCAGCAGCCACTCCCCCTGCCTGGCCAACAGCACCCTGGCAAGAGCATGGCAGCTGCTCCCCACTCCTTCCCCTCTCTCTTCCACCACGTGTGGCAGAGTGCACCGACTGCTCCTCCCCCTGCACCACATGGCTCCAGCTATGCCCTGATGAGAGAACAGCAGACCCCCCACTCACCCTTTTCACCACCCCTCTCTGTCCCACCTAGATACTGATGTGGCCCTCAGGCCAAAAAGTTTACCCACCCCTGACAAAGAGGGTGTTAAGATTCTTGTTTTAGTCAAACTCAGAATTTTGGTATTGTGGTGTGGTGAGAGTCGATTTAGGTTGACATGATAAAGTTATTATTAAATTTCATATATGCACCTAGAAATGCAATGACAGTCAGGGCTTTGTTTATTTTTAAACTTCAAAATAAACAATGAAATAGATGACAAATGCCACAGCTGGTGAACCACTGAAATAGAGAAAAAATTCAAGAGAGTTGAAAGAAAGAATC
Source organism: Podocnemis expansa (assembly GCA_007922195.1). Classification (NCBI taxonomy): domain Eukaryota; kingdom Metazoa; phylum Chordata; order Testudines; family Podocnemididae; genus Podocnemis; species Podocnemis expansa. Next base: position 127,817 of record ML681982.1, read on the forward strand.
GGATGAAAAACTATAAAAATAAGCAGCAAATTTGCTAAAAACAAAACTAAGTCTTCTCATCCTCCCACATGTCCTTTTGGAAAACCTGCATTAAACAATCATTTCATGCCATCAAACATTAAGATCACTAAACCCAATACATATGCTCTTGATGATAACACATATTGTTTTAACCTCTTTCTTTAAACGTATTTATACCTCCAGACATACCTGGTAGAACCAGGGGAAAACTTGACCTTTGGCACGATAGCGACTGTTCACAATACTAAGCAGGGTTTCTATCACCATAAAAATCCAGTGTTTTGTGGGAAGAAAATCAGGTTCAATCTGTAGGTGATGAAAAACGATATAAGACAATAGGAATTAAATAATCACTTCCCAATATTTATCCACCTGTATTCTTATACTAGGCCACATTCAAAGATAGAAGTCAGATTCAGCAGCTGATATGCCAGCTATAAAATATTTAGCCACTCAAAAAGAGCTCAATTCTGTCACTCTTACTCATGAATAGCACATTTTATTCCACAAACCATTCCATGAAGTTAATGGTGTAAGGTATTATTCAGTGACAGCAAAGATTGTTGAATCAGGCCCCCCAAAACAGCAGAAATGTGGGAGCGGAGGGACCCACAACACTCAAATGTTATGGTTCAAAGAGAACAAGTAGTTGGATTTATTCATTCTCCAAGCACCAGGCATAAATTAAATGTGGACAGAAAAATCATGCATCAAAATGTAAATAATTTCAGCTTGAATGAGCAGCATAATATTCTCCAAAGACACCAAGGTTAAATCTTTTGCTTCCTTGAAAGATGACATTGGATCTTTAATTCTACTTATGTAGCCACTATATGTGGGTAGACAGGACCACAGTTTAAGTGTCTCTGTCAAAGCATGTTTCTTCATATTGTGTTTAATGGTCTGCATTCTAACATGGACATACTATATTAAAAGAATAGATGCGCAAACAGAATATTCACATACAAACAGTAAATTGAGGTGTCACTATGACACAGGAAATTAATTTTACCAATGCAATAAATGATCCATCAATTAAAGTGTGCCATTACGGATGGTACTTCTAACATTGCAGTACACTGACCCAGGCGCCCTCTAACAGGCTACAATTTACCTTTTGGAAATGAGCCCTAAATGCCCTTTTCCCTCTACATAGGAATAAAATGTGCAGCAAACAATTTTCTGAGAGAGAGCAAGCATGTGGCTCAGTCATTACTTGTTAGCAGAATAATAATTATAATAATGATTATGTGCATATCTAGCACTCTCAAAGTCCTGTCCAAACATGAATGAATCCAGCCTTAAGATGCATCAGGGAAGTGTTATTTCCCACTCTACAGTGAGGAAATGGACTCAGATATATTGAGACTTGTTCAAGGTCGCCAAAAGATTGTGACAGAGCTAAAAATAGAACCGCAGACAGAAGAAAGGATAGCACTCTACTTGAGAGAAGATGAAAGAAGCTACAATTTGGAGCAGGAAATCACATGACCTTATTTCAACACTCCAGGTTATGTGAAGTTAATTTTAGAGCTGCAAAAGGATGAACACTGGGGGTACACAGGATACCGATATTTTATGAATGCGTTTGATTAGATTTATTCTCTGGCGCCCCTTACGGAGGCAGTTCATTCCTTGTCCCAGAAACATTACTTCCCCTGCCACATGCCCAAGGACTTTGCAGACAGAAAAAAGAGGTGAGGGATTTTTTCTCATAGGCTTGATAAGTAATTAAAAAAAAAAAAAAATCACAAATGAACCAACATACTCGGCTATATACATGGAGTTTCTTCCACAATTCAGAAATCAATTCTCAAAGGGGCTTATTTACTAATGGTTCCCTGCTTGGTTTCCTGGTAGAACTGACTTGTAAGCTCTTGCAGATTACTCACACAAAAAATTCAGTATTGCTAACTCTAAAAATGGATAAGTCATGTGAAGATAAAATCATGGTTTCAAGATCTGTTTTTAGATTTTTGATCTCTCCCTACCCATAATTGTCTGTGACAATGCTAGAGAATACAACTGATTGTGTTGCTAGACATTGTACAAACACCTAGGAAGAGATTGCCCCTGCCCCAGAAAGCTTGATATTTAATGCCAAGTTCCAAAGGTGCAGCTGTGTTAGCCTAGTTCAGTAAAACAAACAAGGAGTCCTGAGGCACCTAAAGACTAACAGACTTATTTATTGCATGAGCTTTTGTGGGAGAAAATCCCACTTCATCTGTTGAATAAATAAATTTGTTAGTCTTTAAGTGACACAGGACTACTTGATATTTAATGAAAAGAGATGGGAGTAACTTCATGATATGAAATCTGGAACTCCCCACATGCCTCATATAGGAACTACCAAAACTTCCATTAGATGGAAACTATTTCTAATCACCACTGAGATAGGCTAGAGCCAAACTGGTGACATAAAACTAAGGGGGGAAAAAACAAGGAGTCCTGTGCCACTTTTAAAGACTACCATTTATTTATTAAATGTACTTTCATGTGAGAAAAAGCATTTGACAAAGTGGGATTTTCTCCCACAAAAGCTCACACAACAAACAAATTTGTTAGTCTTTAAAAGTGCTTCAGGACTCCTTGTTTGTTCTGCTGAACTAGGCTAACATGGATGCCCCTTTGGAACGCTGTAACTGAAAAAACTCTTTAGCTGAATCCTCAGCTCCCTAATGAGTACTAATATCACACCTCTGACAATGAGGTTTATTTTCTGAAAATGTAACTTGAATAAAACAAATTCAAGTTCCAACTTTCTTTCAAGCTCACACAAGGAGGCTCTTTAACATGTTGGCCTCACAGATGAAATTCCTTGCTCTGAGTCTCAAACACACACTTCAATAAAATAGCCCACCCTGTTCTGCCAGCTGCTATTCACATGGAAGTAAAAACACTAACAATGCAAGAAAGAAAGAAATGTCAACAGGGGAGCTAAATTACTAACTTACATACTGACCTAGTACAGTGTCCCACAGTAACCTAAAGCAGACAGGGCTTCAGAGAAACATTCAGGAAGTCAGTCAACTGAGAATCAGCTATATGATGCTGACCAGTGACAACAGGCTGAGTCCTATGGAATCAGAGCAAGGGGACTGGGAGACCGCAAAGTAAATCTTTATTCCGCTGACTGATATCCTTTGAGTCTGAGATCATTTTTATCACTTTAACCTCCATATGGCTTTGCATTTTGACCATGTTTTTCATGAATTACAAAGGCTGAATTACAAACAAGGAGTCTTGTGGCACTTCTAAAGATTAACAAATTTATTTATTACTCTCCCTCCACAGCCTGTCAAAACTGTTTCTGACCAGATCAGAGTGGTCAGTGCAGAACAGTGTGTAGTATTCCCAGCTGCTGAGGCCCTTTACATGCAGCTCCAGTGGAAATGTAACTAATATGAGACAGACTGAGACTGCTAGTATGTGGCATCTCTCTTGCACTCAAAAATTGGGTTTAACAATCAATTTTCAATCCACAGGTCCTTCTTCTTCTGGTTATATTTTCTGCTATACAAAGTCTTCAAGCTGGCTCTTGAGCCACACCACATAAAAATTTGGACTGTGTTACACTGAGAAACACCAACTACTCTAACACTTTGCCAGCTGAAAAACAGATCTGTGTTAATGATGATCTTCAAACAGCATAGGTGCTCTCTTTTCCTGACCAAATTAATGCAGCAACGTTAAGAATTTAAGGTCAACATAAGAAAAATTCCCACCAGTTGCTCATAGATAGAGCAGTCGCCCAAGACTCAAGGTCTAGACAGACCAGTCTGAGCACAGCCTGGATTGACTACAGGAAAGCCTACGACTCAATGCCGCACACATGGATCTGTGAATGTCTGGCGCTATACAAAGTCAACAGGACACTGTGGGCCTTCCTCAAGAACTCAGTGGGACTGTGGAAGACAACACTGGAAGTCAATTCAAGACAGCTTGCACAAGTGGCCATCAAGTGCAGCATATACCAAGGTGATGCGCTGTCCCCGCTGCTGTTCTGCATTGGCTTGAACCCCCTCAGCCAGATAATCTCAAGGACTGCGTATGTATACAAGTTCAAGAGTGGAACTATCATCAGCCACCTCCTCTACATGGATGACATCAATACCTATGGGTGGTATGTGTCATCCTCAACCTTGGGTCCTCTACCAGAGGCCTGGGAGTTTGAGGGTTCTGCGCAGTATCTTAGCTGTTCCTAGCACTGCACTCTTCTGGACAGAGAGCTCTGATGTCGTTCCTGGGATCTGTTGGAGCCACTCTCCCAGCTTAGGAGTCACAGCCCCGAGTGCTCCTACCACCACTGGGACCACTTTGGCCTTCACTTTCCACATCCTCTCTAGTTCCTCTTTCAGGCCCTGGTACTTCTCCAGCTTCTCATACTCCTTCTTCCTGATGTTGCTGTCACTTGGCACTGCCACATCTATCACCACCGCTGTCTTCTGGTCCTTGTCTATTACCACGATGTCTGGGTGACTGGCCAGTACCTGCCTGTCCGTCTGGATCTGGAAGTCCCACAGAATCTTAGCCCTGTTATTCTCCATGACCTTCTGTGAGGTCTCCCATCTGCTCTTGGGAGGGTCTAGCCCATACACTGTGCAGATGTTCCTGTACACAATGCCAGCTACTTGGTTGTGCCGTTCAGTGTATGCTGTTCCTGCCTGCATCTTGCATCCTGCCACTATGTGTTGGACTGTCTCTGAGGCCTCTCTGCACAGTCTGCACCTTGGGTCCTGTCTAGTGTGGTAGACCCCTGCTTCAATGGATCTGGTGCTCAGTGCCTGTTCTTGTGCTGCTATGATCAGTGCCTCAGTGCTGTCTTTTAGTCCAGCCTTTTCCAGCCACTGGTAGGATTTCCCAATGTCAGCCACCTCAGCTATCTGTCGATGGTACATCCCATGCAGGGTCTTGTCTTGCCATGGCACTACTTCTGCTTGATCTTCCTCCGATGTCTGCTGCCGCCTCAGGCATTCTCTCAGCAGCTCATCTTTGGGTGCCATCTTACTGATGTACTCCTGGATGCTCTGGGTTTCATCCAGGACAGTGACTTTGACACTCACCAAACCCCGCCCGCCTTCTTTCCGGCTGGCGTACAGTCTCTGGGTGTTGGACTTGGGGTGGAAACCTCCGTACATTGTGAGGAGCTTCCGGGTCTTCACATCGGCAGCCTCCATGTCCTCTTTTGGCCAGCTCACTATACTGGCAGGGTATCTGATGACTGGCAGGGCGTACCTGTTGATGGCATGGATCTTGTTCTTCCCATTGAGCTGGCTCCTCAGGACCTGTCTTATCCTTTGGTGGTACTTGGATGTTGCTGTCTTCCTTGCCTCCTCATCGTGGTTCCCATGTGACTGTGGGATGCCAAGGTACTTGTAGCTGGTCTGCATGTCTGCTATGCGGCCTATTGGGAGTTCCACCCCATCAGTCTTGACTACCTTTCCTCTCTTTACTACCATCCGGCCACACTTTTCCAGTCCGAATGACATCCCAATGTCCTCACTGTAGATCCGTGTCAGGTGGATTAGTGAGTCGATGTCTCGTTCATTCTTAGCATACAGCTTGATGTCATCCATGTAGAGGTGGCTGATGATAGTTCCACTCTTGAACTTGTATCCATACGCAGTCCTTGAGATTATCTGGCTGAGGGGGTTCAAGCCAATGCAGAACAGCAGCGGGGACAGCGCATCACCTTGGTATATGCCGCACTTGATGGCCACTTGTGCAAGCTGTCTTGAATTGACTTCCAGTGTTGTCTTCCACAGTCCCACTGAGTTCTTGAGGAAGGCCCATAGTGTCCTGTTGACTTTGTATAGCGCCAGACATTCACAGATCCATGTGTGCGGCATTGAGTCGTAGGCTTTCCTGTAGTCAATCCAGGCTGTGCTCAGACTGGTCTGTCTAGACCTTGAGTCTTGGGCGACTGCTCTATCTATGAGCAACTGGTGTTTTGAGCCTCTGGTGTTGTTCCCAATGCCCTTCTGCGCTGTCCTCATGTACTGGCCCATGTGGTCCTGTAGCTTGGTGGCTATGATGCTTGATAGGACTTTCCATGTTGTGGGGAGGCAGGTTATTGGCCGGTAGTTGGATGGTGCTGTTCCCTCGTGGGGGTCTTTCATGATCAGCACTGTCCTTCCTTGTGTCAGCCAGTCTGGGTGGGAGCCTGCTGCTAGCAGCTGGTTCATCTGTGCTGCTAGGCGTTCATGCACTGCTGTTAGTTTCTTTAGCCAGTAGGTGTGGATCATGTCCGGGCCAGGTGCTGACCAGCTCTTCATGTTCCTGACCCGCTGTTGGATGTCTGTTGCTGTGATGGTGACTGGTTCCTGTTCTGGGAGATTGCTGTGGTCTGTTCTCAGGTCCTGCAGCCACTTTGCACTGGTGTTATGAGTCTTCTCTTTCTCCCATATGTTCTTCCAGTACTGTTCAGTTTCCGCTGTTGGTGGCTCTGCTGTTATTGTGTTGTTGTTGCACTGCAGTTGGGAGTACACCTTGGATGGTTCTTTGGAGAACAGGGCATTTATCTTTTTGGCCTCTGCTTCTCTAGTGTATCTCCTTAGCCTGGTAGCCAGTTCTGTGAGCCTTTGTTTAGCAGTCTCTAGGGCTTCAGATGGAGTCAGGCCCTTGTATTTTCTCAGTAGCCGAGTCTTATCCTTAATCTCTATACCCTTCTGTAGTTCCACCAGCCGGCTAACTTCTCTCCGGGTTGCCTTGATCTTATCCTCCAACCTCATTTTCCGGGGGGGGATGTGTACTGCTGTTCTTCCTGATCGTGTAGCCAAGCATCTCCATGATTACAGAGGCTGTAGCATAAACCAGTTCATTGGTTTGAGTGATGGTGGTAGTAGGAATTGTCATTAGGGCTCTATTGGCATCTTCTGCCATACTATCTGATGGTACTTCTCCAACGAGCCTTGGTAATCGGTCTCGAGGGTTGACTGTAGCTAGTTTATCCATGATCTTATGCATCATATCAGCTGCTGTGCTCTGTAATGGAGGGGGTGGCAGTGAAGTTCCAGCTTCAGGTGTTGGCTGCACATCTAGTTGTTCTTGTGGGGCTTCTTCTTGAGTCCGGGATGTAATGTGGAGTTGGTCTATCTCCAGTTGTGAGAGCAGCTGCCTCTTTACTATGTTGAAGCGTTGGGTAACTAGCTGTTTCTCAGTTAGCGTGGATGTAGGTCTTTTGTCCATCCATAGTTCCCTCATACGTTTCATATATCCTCTCTCATTAGGTCTACTGTTGTAGTAGCATTCCATCAATTCCAGGTTCTCTTGTCTCGTCCATGCATGGTTTGTTCCAGTAGCCCACTTATCGTCAGATTGTCCTGGCTCCCCAACATCTGGCACGGAGCTTGTTAATCCGGGCGACGTCCGAGCCAGCATGACTCTCCTAGTTCGTGTCACTCTCATATTCGAGGTAGGCAAGTGAGGCGTTAGGGGGTCTTTTGCCCAAGGACCCCTACTGGGAAGGTAGACAGGTACCCACCAGGATTTGAACCCCAGTCTCCCGTATCAAAGGGCGTCGCTCTGAACCACTATGGCACTCTTAACCACTATGCTATCCAGTCACCATAATATATATATATATATATATATATATATATATATATAAAAATCACACTCACACATATATTGTAGATACCTCTACTTCTAAAACAAGTGATCCTTTCCATAGGTGAATTTAGAGCTTATGGCAAGTATCAGATTGCCAGTCCCAGAAAGTGAAGTCTTCTACTGAACTGCTGGACAGGTGGAGCAGAGGCAGTGGCAATGTAACCTTCTCAAAATATCTTATTAAATCTGATCAGGAGGCTGAGAAGGCAGGCAGCAGGGTCTCAACATTCATTGGAGTTTCCTATTCTCTGACAAGACTGACAACTAGTGTGTGAATTGTGGTGCTTTGTGTGAGAAGAATACACTCAGATTAAGCTTATTTTGCAAAGAACAGAGCTATCAGATGGTCACTACTGACCAGGACCTGACACAAACATGAACTCATAAGAGAATGAGGGGTTCTACATTTTATGACCAGTTTACTCAACCATGCAACCCCCTAGTGCTTTTGTTTTGATTGTAAGACATTAAGACAGCAAAAGGGTGTTTTCAAAGTATAACTCACCTCTGGTCCCTTTTCAGTGTCTGAAGAAAGACTACTTTCATGTTTTGCTACAGCAACTGCAAGACCCGTTAAAGCTAAGAGGCAGTTTCCTTTTACCACCGGGTTCTCCCTTTTGAAAAGAATAAAAATAATCAGATTCAGATAATGAAATACACTGTAATAAGTGGAGATGTGCATGCTACTAGAGTTCAGTATAGCAAAAACCAACCTTTCAATGAGATCCACAAAGCTAACAGATGGTTCACTGATCCAATGGACATGTCCCATCTCTCACCCTCACATCATAGTTAGATGAGAGGAAACTAAATGCACTCTTTCAATAGTTTGCTCTTTGTCAGCCAAAACTTAACACAAATGTGTTATGTATACGTATGAAAGCAAGGAGACTATTACTGCATTCAAGTTGTTAAATAAAGTCTATTGAAGCTAAACAGTCTGCCTCACATAATTTACATCAGTAGGATTTTGCTTTTGCTGAAAAGATATAAAATTCTTTCTACCTAATTTGTCTGGTGGTAGCACTAAAATTTTGCAAAAATCTTAATATGGATGTGTCTAGCAGCTACACTCTTCCAAAAGCATGTAGTTCTTCCCAGGTACACAGGCTGGAATACTCACACAGCTGCACATGAGATCTGCTGACAACACAGGATAAATGGATATAAATGTACACTTCCCTCAGCATGCTGATATTTTAAAGTTTCATGTTACAGACAGATGAGTTTCAATTAGGCACAGTGGAGTTAAAGTGCATGAGTGTCTCAGCCATACTCTCTTTCAGTATATAGAGAACATGCAGAGAAACAGGTATCATGTGCACAAGGTCAAAATGCATAAAAAATTCCCAAGTGTAAATGAAATTGTAGGGAGAAAACCAACATCAAGTTTTTTTTCCATGTGACATTAAGAACTACTAGAGTTATGGCCAGCACTGACACTTACTGAATATGACATATACTACCATACAATAAAGCCATTCAAGGCACTTTTAATCTATGCTCTGTGTTTGTGCATGGGGGGAAATGAGGGAAAAAAAACTGGGTTTTATATGCAAGTTTTCCCATTGATTTAAAATTTTGATTGCTATCATATTGATTTGAAAATTGCTAGGGAACTGACATTCTTGCAAGCCTTTCCCGTTAAATTCCCTGATATATTTTTTCTTGCAAGATTTTCCTAGAATGAAGACATTGGTGCCCAGCTTATGCCCAGAAAAAGAACTTGATAGACAGACTTCAGTTACTTTTCTGTCATCCTGTGGTCTACGTTTTAGATATTATGCAGAATATAAAATGTTTGAAATACCATCATACTGGATGTTGATGTAATGTACAATTCTGGTTAGATGAAATACTGTACGTTTTATTTTGTGTTTTCACACACTGCATCACTGCTGCATATCCTGAAAGACTGTTCAGCTACAACTATAAATATGCACCATGCTGAAAGTGCAAACCCATTCTGTTGTCTTTAGACATTTCTTTTTGCATCTGAAAATAGGTTTTTGTTGGGGCAGATGAGCATCTTAATGAAAATCCATTGACTTTTCAGCTCTGGGACACTAAATCCAGACCACACTGGAATAGAGATAGCTAAAATAATTTTGATTAGGTGGCTAGTTCACGTCTTAAAGCAGTCTTATGTTATCTTAAATCACTTTCTAATTTATTTACACAGACATTTATGTTGAGGTTTATTTCCTGTTACAGTGGTTGCACTCTAAAATTCCTCAAAATGGTATTAACTTTTAAACTGGCCTCACCTCACCTGGATGGCTTAAATTTATAAAAATTTAACAATCCACTGAAAAGAACAAAGTATCAGCCACTCAGCATAAGGACCAACACCACAAACCCACAAAACATTTAGACTCTATGAGAAAAAACAAAAAAAAAAATGTTTCAAAGGCTGGACCACTCTATTCTGGAATTTACCGAAATTAAACTAGGGGGAAAAAACCCATAAAACATAGCAAAAGCTCCATAGGAATGGTCTATCCATAAGAAATTCCCTTGCATCTAGCCACAAAGAGTTTTGCCCAAGAACTAGTGAAAAGTTACCCAATGAACTAATTTAACCAGAGCACTATTTTTATGACAAAAATCTTGTACATTATTTTTCAAGAAATTGGCTCTTGCTACTTAGAGAAAGGAAATGACATTTCATGGGTTCATTATGTCCCTGTATTGTATCTTGTTCTCTGGGGTAGTTATACAAAGGATTTCAGCCCTTACTTCTTTAACTTTTCAGAGGTATTTAATGAGTAGCTAAAATATAGAATTCAATTCTAATCAGTTCCTCTTCTTCCTCCACTTTCTCCGCCTCCTCCCAGGAGCAAACTAAATGAAAGTAGACTTGCAGGGGAATATGTGGATATGAACATTTCTAACTGCAGCATTCACCGAGGATAGGTCAATGGTTAAAAAGGCAAAAACCCTCAATACCTTTACAGAAAATTTGAATGTCTAGACCTGCAAGAACTGAGAACTCTCCAATATATTTAAAACTATTCTCTCTGCAACTGCAACAAGCATCACCCACTGATTCAGCCTATGCGATGATAAATAGCATGGTCATACCACTGCTGCATTCATTTCCATGACAGAGCTTGTGTTTCTAAGCACTATTTTTATCCAGATTTGTGGCTTTTGGCACCTGTCTGGTCAAGCGCAAAAAGCCATTATCTAGGTTGATCAAACACAGAACATAATGAAGTGATGTCCATCAATGAAGTGTGTATATGTGCAAGGAAGAAATCAAACCACTAGCAACCGCCCCTAAAGCCTTTTAGTGGTGTTTGAGAATGGCATCATAGTGTTCATTGTTAACCCAATGCCATCCGCTAAAATGTCAACAATGGCCTGAAAAACTTATTACCTTCAGGTGAGAGACTGCCATGGACACAGGCACGAACCGTTAAGAATAAGACACACACAATTAATTTCTAAGAGGTGATGCTCCACCCCAGAGACAGCTGAGAGGAATAAAAGAAATAACTTAAAGGAAAATAGTCAGCCATACAAAATTGGAACAATAGTGCCCCAAGTGAGCATTCTGCTCTCTTTTGAGCAGTCTACGTCTACTGCTTCAGATAATCCACTTAGCTCACTGTACAATGTAGCAGACTTAGGGAAAGATCCATTCCTTTCACTTGTGGTGATCAGTTGAAATCGTTAAAACAATAGAAAAGCATTAATAAGGAATATTAGCTTGCATTACCCACAATGAAAGAACCCCAGAGGAGATAACTTTCTAGCTGATAATAAAGGAACAATTCTTACTTTGAAGAACCCTTGATAACATCAGTCAGCATGTCTCTTACCCTGCAACAGAGACAAAAAATAAACTCAGCACATTATACTTTAAACTGCAGCATGAATTTGGCCATGACTCATTTTCCTTCTAATCCTCCAAGTGACCCCACTATGTTAGAAACTGTCACATTTACTACTTATTTTATAAAGCTTACTATGAACTAGTAAAAAAAAGTGTTACCTGTCATCTTACATTTTTCATACCCTTAAATCCATTAAAACTGTCCTCTAAAAAGCCTCCTATTTGATTTTATACTATCAGTATGTTTTGGAAAAAATATAAGAGCTATGCAAAAGCCATAAACTTGATCATCAAGCTGTTGCAGATAGCTTTCCAGGTTGACATTTTATGCCCCAGCCTAATAAAATGAACATATTCTACAATGGAGAACTATTACAGTGTATTCAGTGCAAGTTGTCAGGTGATTCAATATTTTAAATGTATTGAAATGAAACTATTGGAACATTTAGAATTCTTTGTATGGTAGTGTGATCAGTTTACAAACACATTACTTGACTGAATTTGTTTAGTTTTGCATTCCTTACCACACAGAGGCTGAGCTTCTATAAATCTTTTATACTGACAAGTTTTTTTTTTTTAAATATAAATCCCTTGCACCACGATTTACAATATGAAGCAGTAAATCTTAACTAGGACTGTTAACCAACCTGAAAAGATATCTATCCTTCAATCAAATTTCTACAACACATAATAAAATGTTTGAGACTGCACCTATAAAACAGAGTTTACAAGTCACTCATACTTGGAAGAACAAAATCAATGTTTCATTTTTAAACATAGTATTTATTTTTTCAAACAGTCACAAATGAACACAGAAGTTGAAACACTTAGATTGACACTGAATGCCATAACCATTAATAGAAAACTCTAGTACAATGGTGTAAAAATAAATTAAACAGTAAAATTCAGTATTACCCTGTCCACTGTAACACAAAGTCAAGGTTAGATTTAAGACTGGGCAAAACTAGTAAATATCTTAGTGATCCTCTACTTGGGATCTCCTCTGACCTTCACTTGACTCTGTAAAGTGCACGGGATCCTCAAATTCCTTTTAATTCAATGCAAGCTGAGAGCATTCAGCGCCTTACAAGACTGAGCCCATGAAATCAGGCCTGAAGAGACCAAACTTCCTTACAGTTGCATGTCTGGTTCCTTTGTTGACTTAGCACAATATCTGCACGTGCATAATGTTTTTTAAAAACTGTTTAATTTTACCACTTAAGTTAAGCAATTACAATGGGGAGATGAAACTAAGTCAAAACAATGAGATTCCTTTGGCACCTTAAAAACTAACAGATTTCTTCAGGCCGAGGCTTTTGTGGGCTCCAACCCACTTCATCAGATACATCTGACAAAGAGGGTTGGAGCCCACAAAAGACTAGGCCTGAAGAAATCTGTTAGTCTTTAAGGCGCCACAGGACTTCTGTCGGTTTTGCTGTACACAGAGAGACTAAGTCAGGTTCTGATGCTCTTGACCTAAAGCAATTTTTGCAAGAATTTCTTCTATTCCCACCCTACCTCAGAGGTTCTAGGACAGGGATTCTCAACCTATTTACCATTGTGGGCTGCATATGCAGCATTTTATGTGCACTATGGGCTACATCCACACTATTTATATGCTACCTGCATGACCCTAGGGATGATCCATGGGCTGCAACTATATGCTGACCGGCTCTAAATAGCTGAAAGGTTGAAAACAGACACTTTTCTCAAACTGAGAAGATACAGCAGATTGAATTCAGTGCTACTGGCAAAAATCTGCTTCAAGAGAATAGAAAATCAGGCCTATTTTACCTACCTTTCGTCTAGAGCTAAGCTCAGTAAAGTAACAGAGAAATTACAAACAAGGAGTCTTGTAGCACTTTAAAGACTAAGAAATTTATTTATCACATCAGCTTTAGTGGGAGAAAACCCCACTTCATCAGATGCTTTGAAAAATTTTTTGAAGAATTCTTCAAAGCATCTGACAAAGTGGGATTTTCTCCCACAAAAGCTCATGTGATAAATAAATTTCTTAGTCTTTAAAGTGCCACAAGACTCCTTGCTTGTTTAGCTGAACTAAACTAACATGGCTCCCCCTCTGGAACTTGTCAACGTGCAAAGCAGAAAAATTACATTTGCCTTATTATATCAACTCAAAGTTTAAATCTGTTATAAGGACCATCTTGACTTTTTGTATGTGAGTGTGTAAATATACGTATAAAATACACAAAAATATATAATTGAGTAATAGTGATATCTATAATATACATACAGAGCTAAATTCCCAGCTGCTGTAAAAGCAACTTAGCTCCATTGACTTCAGTGGAACTATACTAATATACACCGTCTGAAGATCAGGACAAAAGTACATCTCAAATAATACACATACATACCCTTAATCTTTTGCATTGTGCCCACCATCATGGCATGGGTACCTGAGAATGCACCCCAACCCCCTACCTCCAAAATGCCCTTTACAAGAAATGTATGTTTTGACATGATATCAAGTCATCCTCAGAAGGACAGCACCATTTCCATCTGTTATTTAATTAAGCACTGAGCAAAAGGTTTTCATGTAACAGGACATAAAATAACTGTTTTCAATTCCTTCCATCTGCTGTTACGAGAGTCGATAAACTGCAAAGGGTTAGCTACCTGTGAATATAAGTATCCTTACCTATACTCTCTTCTCTCCAGCTTTTTTTAACATTAGAGACCATATCTGGTTTTCCTCTTTATCACTCACATTGCTGATTAAACTTGCAACATTGAAACCTTTGAAGCATCCCCACCCTTTTGCCCCCTGACTTGCAGTTACAAGTGATAAGGAGCAGAGAGTCATTCCCTTACCAAAGCCAGGCTGTAAATTGTTTGTACTGCACCTCCTCAGGATCCTCTTTTCCATGTTTTAACTGCATCTCCAGCTCTGCCTGTCTCCCCTGCAGAATCACAACATAAATCAGAAGGAGATCTTACACAGGTAATAATTCTGAGATTTCTCTGGGAACACTTGTGTAACAGAAGTAACCTTTCCCATGAGGCACATATCATGACCGGACCTAATTGTTCTTGATACGATCCCATTATACTATACAATGTATTAAATGAAAGAATTGCTATTTTTTTTTATTTCAGAAAGCGTGGGGGGGGTTGCTATATATATAGAAAATAGTTCCGGCCACTTACATAGCCCTTCCTGATGATGAAAGGAAACTTCCTCATAACAAAAAATGATCAACAAACTTGTAGCCCATAGGGAAGGAAATCTGAAAACCAATTATCTCTGCAGTATGAGAGCAAAACCTGTTTAATTCTCATCCTTTTACTTGCTTGGAGGATCTCTTTGCAATCTTTCATGCCAGCTCTAGCAGCATCTCAAAAGAGGTGCTGTTGGGTTCATCATGGTGATTTATGGGATGTTTCTGCAATCTGAAAAGAACTGATCAGAATGCATTAAGCAAATCTGCTCAGCGAGACTGATGGAATGGAGAAGACATTTAGCTTCAACACCCAGAACAACTACTGATTTTAGAAAAATCTTGCTGGAAAAATACATGTGCCCAAGCACCATTTTTCAAGCATTCTTCTGTATGTGGGATAATTATCAAAATTTGAAAACTCAAAAGAGTAATCTCTGCAAAATCCAAGTGTCCTTCACAAAGTCTGGGCTTGTCTACATAGAGTTAGCATATGGCTAGCCACAGCATGGGCTAGCTTGCCACACACTGACTGGACCCTACTGCCAGGCATGAGAAGTTCCACAGGACTCTAAAAGGGGAGTATGCCAAAGCACACCATGGAATTTTAATGCACAACAGCAGAGTCCATGTTATACTCTGATAACACTTCCATTTCAAGCATACTGTGGAGCTTTTGTGCATGGTAAGCCAGAAAGTGCACCTAGAACAAAGTGATTGATCATCTGACCTTGCTGTCACACACTAAAACTGCGAATACATGAGCGCTAAGATTAAATGAAGAAGTATGATCTTGATAGTAAGAGACAGGACCAGGAGTCAGGACTCCTACATTCCATTCCCAGCTGTCACTGATTCTTTGTGACCCAGATTCAGTGGAGCAGCTAAAGACATCTTTTACTTCAAGTACATGTGTAAGTCCATTCCAATTCCACAAGGCACCTAAGCATGTGCTTGTGCACATTGCTAAATCCAAGCTTGTATAACCATACTCACACTAGGTGTGTCAACACAGCAACAGGGACCAGTGTGCCTCCCAGTCTGCATAAACAAACTCACGGTAGCAGGGCCTTGAGCCAAAATGCTAAGAATAGTGACATGTACCTTACTGCACTAACAGAGGTTCAGGCCACTCACCTGATCCCCTTGGTCTGAGCTTCAGTAGCTACCCTAAACCTCTGCTGGTGCAACAACACCCACGCTGCTATTTTTAGCATGCTAACTCACCAGCATGAGGGTGTCTTCCTGGGCTAGGAGGATCACTCCCAGTTACAGCATAGATCAGTGATCCCCAACCTTTGTTCCAGGGGGCCAAAAGCGTCCCTCTGAGGCTTTCAGTGTGGCCCTCGGCTCCCCTCCTGCTGGCTGCACAACAGAGTCACTGTCTAAGGTGGAACGTGTTTCCGCAGGGTTAAAAGACTGATGTAGGCTCCTTGCTGCAGCCAAAGGTATAGGAGATTAGCACTTCCATCTCCCTTGCTGAAGCAGGGAGTACAGTGAAGTGCTCTGACTAGGTCCATAGGTGGTAGTGTCCTTGCTGGAGCCAGCCCCGGGGGAGGGGAGAAGAGCACTGATCTTCCATCCCACTGGCTGCAAAAGGGAACCACTGCCTAGGCACACAGATACCATGCAGAGCTCACAGGATGTGTGTGGTTTCACGCTGCAGCCAGAGAAATGGAAGATCAGTGAGTGAGGAGAGGGTTATGATCAGGAGGTTTATAAACAACTCTCCAACACAACATTCTACAATTTACTTTCCTCTGACCTCACTGAAGAATAAGAAAAGGAATTACGATGCCCACTCAAGAAACTCCCTAAGACAGCACAGGAACAAATAAAGACAGAATCGCCACCAGAACCCAGACCAGGGATATTCTATCTACTACCTAAAATCCATTAAAAAGGAAACCCTGGATGCCCCATCATTGCAGGCATTGGCACTCTTACTGCTGGCTTATCTGGCTATGTGGACTCCCTCCTCAGACCCTATGCTATCAACATCCCTAGCTATCTTTGAGATACCATGGACTTCCTGAAGAAAATCCAATCCACTGATGAGCTTCCAGAAGACACCATTCTGGCCACCATGGATGGAGAAGCTCTCTACACCAACATCCCACACAATGATGGATTATAAGCTATTAGAAGAACCATCCCAGATGATGCCACAGCACAACTTGTGACTGAACTTTGTGCTCACCCACAACCATTTCAGATTTGAGGATAATTTCTATCTCCAAGTCAGTGGCACTGCTATGGGCAACTGTGTGGCCCCACAATATGCCAACATCTTAATGAGCGACTTAGAACAACGTTTCCTCAAGTCTCATCCCAAAGGACCTCTCCTCTCCTACACTACATCATCTGGACCAAGGCAAGGATGCTCTTGAATATTTCCACAGAGATTTCAACAACTTCCACTCCACAATCAAACTCAGCCTGGATCACTCCATACAGAAAATCCACTTTCTGGATACTACAGCACAACTCAGGGATGAACACATCAACACCACTCTGTACCTAAAACCTACTGATTGGTACAGTTACCCACATTCCTTGAGCTTCCATCCAAACCACAACACAAGTTCCACTGTCTACGGCCAAGCCCTAAGATATAACCACAGTTGCTCAGATTCCTCAAACAGACACAGACTTCTTGAGGATCTCTATAAAGCATTCTTAAAACTATAGTATCTACTCAGGGAAGTAAGAAAACAAATTGACAGAGGCAGACGGGTACCCCGAAGTCATCTACTGCAGGAGAGGCCCAAAAAAAGAAAACACCAGAACACCACTAGTTACCACATACAACCCTCAAAGTCAGACCTCTACAACAGATCATTACAGACCTACAGTCTATTCTAAAAGATGATCCCTCACTCTCTCATGCCTTGGGAGACAGATCTCTCCTCACCTACCGACAGCCAACCAACCTTAAACAGATGCTCACCAGCAACTACAGATCTGACAATGGAAACATTAAAACAGGCACACAACCCTGCAACAAGCCACATTGTCAGCTTTGCCCACATAGATATACAAAAGATTGGAATTAATACGCAAATTAGATTGTGTGAAAGCAGGATTAAAATCGAGGCTATGGGTTCTTTTCCCATTACGACAGCTAATTTGACTTCAGCCTTCCCGGGGTTTGAACCTTAACAACTGCTCTGATTTGCTGTTGCTGTATGACCTGATCCCATGTTTTACACTCGCTTGCATTTATTTTCATTCCATTCTGTAAGTTCCCCCAGCTTCGAAGCATCTGACGAAGTGGGATCTTCTCCCATGAAAGCTCACGCAAAAAATAAATCTGTTAGTCTTTAAGTGCCATAGGACTCCTTGCTTCTTTTGCTGGACTGGACTAACACAGCTGCCCTTTTGGAAATGAGCGAGGAAGGGCATGCTAGCAGAGAATGGCAGCCCTTCAGGCTATAAAAATATCATATAAGACCCTCAATCCAAAAATTAGACACTGGTACAGACATACCTTTAAGGCTCAGTCATGCAAGGCACTTATGCATATGCATACTCTCAGTGAAGTCACTGAGACATCTCAGGTACTTAAAGCAAAACACAAGTAAGTATTTTGCTGGACTGGGGACAGAGGTCTCACTGCTTGCAGGGCTAAGCTCTTAGGCTCTTTGTGCCTTAGCCCCAATCTGCAAAATAGATGTACAACTTCCTCAAAGGGACACTGAACCATTCATTGGTGTGAACTAATTAACTAATATCTGTGAAGTGCTCTGACACATTCAGATGAAAAGTGCTACAAAAGCATAAGGAATAATTATTCTTGTTCTCTGAAAAGAGGAGCAAATAAATACATGGGAGCAGACTTCAAAAGTGCAATGCTCCAATAAATGATGAAAAATTCTAGAGGATTTCAGAAGCAAAGTTGGTAAAAGTTGTGCTTCTCCTGAAATCTTAGTGTTTGACGTAAACAGATGAAAGAGGAAGGTAACAGAAAACAGGCAACAAGCACAACCCTCTGTAGTTAAGATCTAAAATTACTATTTTGAAAAAAGGTTTGTTAGTTCTGTTTTGTAAGTAGCATGTGTTTAAATTTGATATTTTTCTGCTAGCTAAAAAGTGATTTGTTTTGAAAATGGTATCTCTAGTGGTGCCTCATAGATGTATAAATTCTTTTATCATCATCTTACGACAAAGATGATATTTTAACAAAACTTTTGGAACTTGCTGAGCAGTCACAGCTGCTCTCACTGTGAAAGCATCCAGTATCACTTGGCACATGGGGGAGGAAAACATGAATCATCCCTGATAGCAGGACAAAGCAAATCACACATTATTTGGACAGGAAAGCTATTTATTACTACAGTTTTATAGATTGGAACCTCTGTGTTCTGGAAATCGGGCTGGCTAAGCTCACAGGAAGAGAATCTCTGGTAAAATTTAAAATATATCATGGTTTGAGGCGGGACAAAAATACTACCATTATAAAACAAGAGTACTGTGGCACTTTTAATACCAACAGTTTTTTTTAAGGCATCAGCTTTTGTGAGCTAGAACCAATTCCACAGACATAAAATGAAAGCTGCAGTTTGTAAGGTATATAGACACTTACAAAGAAGGGTGAGTCACATTATTATTGGGAAGACCAGTGTTAATAAGGTCAAGGCAAACAGTGTGGATGTGGCCCATTTACAATAGTTGATGACAAGATAAGAATGTTTAAGAGGGAAAATTACTTTTTGTAGTTCTCTGCATGCGTATATATACCTAAAACTGCAGTTTTCACTTCATGCATCTGATGGAGTGGGTTCTAGACCACGAAAGCTTATGCCTTAATAAATGTATTAGTCTTTGAAGTGTCAAAGGACTCTGTTTTGCTGAAACAGACTAACACAGTTACCCCCCTCTAGAACTTACTACCATTATAGTCTCTCTCAGAATATGACAGCATTTTTCTTTCTAGTGCTGACTGAAACAAGGGAGTAAAAAGAGAAAAGGGGGAGGGGATTTTGGGGGATGGGAGGGGGCAGGAAATGAGCAAAACTCAAGCTTCTTTTCTATCCACGTTGTCCCCTTTGCCAGTGTTTTCATAGAATTCCTTTCAGTAATGAATGACTAATATGAATTCAAGGTAAGAGCACAAATTCTAAAAGTGATACACTGTGAGAACTATTGACTCCAATGAAACTCTGAACAGGAGTAAGGACAGATATGCCAACTCTTCAGCAAGAACCAGACCTGTGTAAAATTCCCTTCCTCTGACACCAGCTGTGGCTGAAATCTTATCAGCCTTTAACCTGAAGACCAGACCTTAAGTTTATATAATTTTTCTTACATTCAAGTTAAAATATGGATTCTTTTTTAAAAAGTTGATCTTTTCAGAGAAGTCCTGAATGGTAAAATACTTGAAACACCACACAACTCAAATTACCTGCAAGACCGCATGGTATGTTCTATTCATAAATCCCTGCCAGCACTGAGGAAGAAGGAGAGAGCGGTGCCATTCAGAAGGCTGGATGCTAACCTGCATGACACATCAAACAGGACTTAAGTTATATTAGAATTAGTTTAACCAGAATGAGATTTATATCCCCTGCTAGCATTATAAGAATAAAGATGTTATCTTTTTCAAAAGTGTGCTTAACTGCCCAAAAGAAAAATCAAACATTTAAAGCTAAAGGCCATCTAGTTAATTGATGAGGTATTCAAAAGTTTTCAACAGAATGGGTTTAATAGATCACACTCTATTTTCAGCCACACAACTGAAATGGCACTGAATTAAATTATGATTTCTGCATTGTTATGTTTGTTAATGTGCTTTACAACCATAAAACAATGTCTATATGCTCAGAAAAGGTTACAAATTAATGGGCTGATCCTGCAAACAACCAAATATCATACCCACTGCTATGATTAGTTTACAGCAGCACTTACATACTACTATGATGGATGCTATTTCAATGCACAACTGATAAACTGATTTCAGTGAGATCAACTGCATTACTCACAGCAGTAATTACTACACTTAGTAGTATTTGTAAGTTTGGGCCCTGAACTAAACAGATAAAACCAAAGCATACAACAAAAAAATTTCATAAAGAATCATTTAGTTCAGTGGTTCCCAGCCTATGGTCAGTTCCCAGCAAGGGCTTTTAAAATGACCTGCAAGTCCCCTCCTGCTGGCTACAGAAGAAATATGTTGCCTACAGACCCAGGCAGAGCACATTCCCACAGGGCTAAAAGACTGATACAGGCTCCTTGATGCAGCCAATCCCTAGATACTGGGGCTCCTGCTGGACCCAGAGGGACGTGAGATTTCCCTGCTGCAGCCATGGAGACAAGAGATTAACAAGGAGGCAGCCTCCTCGCTAATCTCTTCCTCTTTCAGCTATAGTGGAGAGTGGGGAGCTGCTGGCAGAAATTGGTGGCCCTTCAGAACTGTAAAAACGATATCTGTGGCCCTCAGGCCAAATAGGTAGTGTGCCACTGATTTAGTTCATTCGTATTTGCTATCGTAGTTTGGCTTGATAGTTCCAAGTTTGGCTGTATTTTTCTTTAAATGTGGGTTATATTTTAGAAGTGCTACATTATACACAAGAACAGAAGTAAATGACAAAAAAAAAGAGGAGACTAACTGTGTCAGGTTAACCAAAGTAGTGAGTTTTAACAAGGAACGAAAGCCTTGGTGGGGTTATTACTCAAGATAGATGTAAGGGGGTAACAGTATAGAATTGGGCCCCAGCTTTATAAACAGGCACTTTTTTAAAATAAAACATTTATTAAAAGAAGGCAAAAACAGTTTGGTGGGAGACAGTAACAGGATAAAATAAAGAAAAGAAGGTTGTTCACTTTGCAGTAACCAATATTCTTTGAGATGTGTCCCCCTTGGCATGTTCCACTCTAGGTATTTGCCATGCCCTTGTGCTGAGATCAGAGGTTTTTAGCGCAGTGTCCACTCAGGCCACACATGTGCAGGTTGTCTCGAGGAGCCATTGCCGCTCCAAGTCACGTGCGCAAGTCCAGAGCCCCCCATGTGTTCCTTCTTGAACGTGGAGTCTAGTGCGCTACTTCTCAAGAGAGGTAACAAGGGGGCAGGGTGTAGAGGAGCATACCCAAGGATACACATCTCGAAGAACATCGGTTACTGCAGGGTGAGCAACCTTCTTTTCTTCATTGAGTGGTGTCCCCAGGTGCCTATGGAGCAGTTGCCCTGTGTTGGAATTTGGGTTATTCCAGAACTTGTGTGCTCAACAGATGAGAGAACTGAAGTTCCTAAAGCAGTGTCTGATCTACTTATTTGATCAATAGTGTACTGTTTAGTGAAAGTATGCCAAGAGTTCCAAGTGCCTGCCACATATACATCTTTTAATGGGACATTTTTAAGAAAGGCTATAATCATTGCTATTCTCCTGGCGGTGTGGGCTCTAACTTGTTCAGGGGTTAATGAATCATTTAGAGTGTATGCTGTAGTATACAGTCCTTTATCTGCTGAAATAATCTTTGAGCAGATACTGATGTTCCCCTGGAACGTTCAGCTATAGGCATGAACAGTTTTGGTTCTGTCCATATAGACGACTAGAGCCCTTCTGACATCCAATTTGTAGGAAGACAGAATTTGAGTCTAAATGTGGCTTTGGATGAAAGGCTCATAGGTTGATTTCTTGAAAATTATAGAATGAAGTACTGATTTGGGATACAAATTCTGGGTGAGGTTGTAATGTCACTTTGTCATGACGGAATATAGTATATGGTGGGGGAGGGCCTGGCCAAGAGCACCCCTATTTCGCTTACATGCCTGGGTGATGTTATGGCTACCACATACGCTACTTTCACAGAACAGTTCCAAAGGGGCAGCAGTGTTAGTCTAGTAAAGCAAAAAAAAAAAAAAAAAAAAAAGAGCAAGGAGTCTTGTGGCACTTAAAGACTAACAGAATTATTTATTGCATGAGCTTTCATTGGAAAAAAATCTCACTTCATCAGATGCTTTGAGGAGGGAGAACTTACAGAATTGGATGAAAATAAATGCAGGGGAGTGTAAGACATCAGATCAGGTCATACTGCAACAGGAGATCAGAGCTGTCGCAGTATGACCTGATCCCATGTCTTACACTCCCCTGCATTTATTTTCATCCAATTCAGTAAGCTCTCCCTCTTCAAAGCATCTGATGAAGTGGGATTTTCTCCCACAAAAGCTCATACAATAAATAAATCTGTTAGTCTTTAAATGCCAAAAGACTCCTTGCTTTTTTTTCCCCCACAGATAAGTGGATCAGTGAGCAAGTTAAGAGTTTGAACAGTTTCTTGGTTATACTGGACAGCACCATGTTTAAATCCCAGGGTGTTATAGGTGGGTGGATCTTAGGGTAAACATTCTGTAGTGTGCACAAGAAGCATTTAACAAGTGGATCCATGAATATTGTCTTGTCCTTTTTTTGATGGAAGGCTGATATTGCAGCTAAATGTACTTAGATTGAGCTGGTCGAGAGGCCCGAGTTCTTAAGTTCAAGAACACAGTCCAAGATATTTGGGACTGAGACAAAACAGGGTGAAATTTGTCTTTGTTCACGCCATCAGGAAAATCTCTACCATTTCTGCAAGTAGGTTTTCCCAAGTAGTATATTTTCTTCAACATCTGGTGCCACGAT